>PVJH01036627.1:5777-18602 GCA_004026705.1 Nesogale talazaci | reverse complement strand
GGAGGTGGTGGTGGTGGAGGTGATGGTAGAAGTGGTGGTGTAGAATATTCTGGAATCCTGCTGATGGGACAGCTGGAGATGAGGCTAGCTCTGCCCCCTACGACACCCGCTGTGACCACACATACATCCCTCAGGAGGGCATCGTGGTACCCTGCAGGAAGATGGCCTCAGTCCCTTCCCCAACGCCCCACCTGCCAGACGAGCCAGCCTTCACATAATGAGTGGTTCCTAATTTAATTACATCTTTAATTCATTTGGGTCTCCGAGGAGCTGTGCGCTGCAGTTTGAAAAAACGTTCAGCTGTCCCCAAGAGGGAAGGAGGGTTTCCTGCCTGGTTCAGACACCACAGGAGCAGGGCCGGGAGTCCCCACCCAACGGGACCACAGACCTAGCTGGTTTTCCTCTAGGGAAGAAAGATGGGCAGGGGGCTCCTTAGAAGCAAAGCTGGTGAGACTCTGTCTCACGTACTTCAGACATGCTGTCAGGAGAGACCTGTCCCTGGAGAAGGACATCACACTTGGGAAAGTGGAGGGGCAGCAGAAAAGAGGAAGACCATCTTCTAGACGGACTGACAGAGGCAGAGGCTGAGTGTGCTGGGCTCAGGCATTGACCAGATGGATTGACACAGGCAGAGGCTGGGCGTAATGGACTCAGGCATGGGAAAAAGTGTGAGGGTGACGCAGGACAGGTCGGCGTTTCATTCGGTTGTGCACAAGGTCCCCATGGGTCAGAACTAACTTCATGAGACCTCACAGCAGTAACAGACAGCAAGTCGGGGAGGCAGTTGGAGGAAGGGAGGGGCTGAAGGGAAAGACCCTGTCCCAGGTGTGACCACGTGCTCGCCTCTGCAGGTCTGCTCAGTCCTCGGCTTGTCACCCGACTTCACTCGGGGTCTCACAGTGTCGCTGATGTGAGTCTTACAGCCGAGGACGCAGAGGCTGGAGCACATGGAGATGGACTGCTCGAAGCCGTGAGGTCACTATGAGACACACCCAGGAACTCAAATATACTGCTCTCTCTGGATTGAAGGCCCTGCCACACACTCCCCCTCCACTGGGTCTCGAACACACTGTCAAGTGAGCCCACCCAGGAGTCTGGTCCTTGGGGGTCCGCAACCTCTTAGAATTGCATAGAAATGTTTGTGCCCAACCTCCGATTAAGGGCAGGTGGTGTGAACCATCTCTTCAGGCCTACAGGCAGAAGTTCTGGTGATGGGAGTGGGTGCGTGGGCCCCCGCTGGAGCCAGGGCTGGCCCTCACGTACAACCCGCGAGGGGGCAACAAGCTTCCTGTTGGTTGGGCTTCCCGTTGTGTGTGCAGAAGGTAAACCTCATCTGCAAATGAGAACAGCAGCAAATGCTTCAACAGTCCCTCCTGTTTACGGAGGACTTCAAGGGGCGGGATGGCATCGTGGGTTACGCACTGGGCTGCACATGGAAAGGTCGGCAGTTTGAAACCCAGCCACTGCTCTGAGGGAGAAAGGAGAAGCGTCCACTCCAATAAAGAGCTATCGTCTCGGAAATCCACGGGGGCAGTTCTACCCTGTCCTGGAGACTCACACCCGACTGGGGGGCTGTGTGTGTGTTTGTGTGTGTGTGACTGTGCTGCACATGTCTTACCTGTGCACTCCTCTCACCTCAAAACACACACACACACACACA
The DNA here is from genome assembly GCA_004026705.1 of Nesogale talazaci. NCBI lineage: Eukaryota > Metazoa > Chordata > Mammalia > Afrosoricida > Tenrecidae > Nesogale > Nesogale talazaci. The sequence continues at coordinate 16,942 of PVJH01036627.1, read as the reverse complement.
CACACACACACATACACACACACACACACTGGAGCCTACCCAGAAGGGAGCATATGATCATAGCTCTCTCAATAAGAACATGCATTCAGAAAGGGGGAGGAAACCCCAACACACACCCCCGACTTGTGGGAGGGGGCTGTGCTTGAATCTACATACAGGTCTGAGTCCCTGGTTCAGCCCCAGACCCGGCCTCTCCTCTCTATCACAGAAGATCCTCAAGGGGACTACGGTCCATGGCCACCCAGGCGGGCCCAGTGGAAACGGCCCCTGAGGTGTCTGAGGCTGGAAGCATTCCAGACACCGCCTGCTTTCGTCCTTCTCCCACGGAGTGACCAGTGGGACTGCAGCGTCTGTGTCCATCGCGGGCGGTGTCGCCAGTGACCCTGTCTAGGACCCTAACTTGGAAGGCACTTTGTAAAGGGCAGAAGGTCCCCCAGGATGAAAGCTCCATTTGTGGGGTGCTTATCACGGGCTCATTTATCGTCACCACAACCTATGGGTGGACGTGGCGTTGAGAACTGCTGCAGGTTCCCCCGCCAGGATGCTGCAGCCAGGCTGTGAACCCAGCTGGTGGAGTCATGTCCCTCATCATCATGTGTGCCCATGTGTGCTAGTCTGTGTAGACTAGAGAAACAGATCCGTAGAAACTCTTTTTTTTTTTAGGCATCACTGCCCTCGGGTGGTGGGAGTAGGAGGTCCAGCCTTTGCTCCTGAGAGCCGGAATTGAACCTCCGTCCCAGTGGGCTGCAGTCCCGTGCACAACCACTACGCCACCGGGGCTCAGCCCCTGTAGAAACTCTTTGTGTGTAAGAAAGAGATTTGTGGGCTGAGCCCCGGTGGCGTAGTGGTTGTGCGCGGGACTGCGGCCCACTGGGATGGAGGTTCAATTCCAGCTCCACAGGAGCAAAGGCTGGGCCTCCTACTCCCACCACCTGAGGGCAGTGATGCATTAAAAAAAACAAGAAAGAGATTTATATACAAGAGCAACTGTACATCAAGAAAACATCCCAACCCTGTCCAGGTAAGTCCATAAGTCCTATATTAGCCCATATGTCCGACAGCAATCTATGAAGTCCACGTCAGAGTCACGAAGCACATGCAATGACGCCAAATGCAGAAGGATCACAAGGCAGCAGGTAAACAGTCTTTGGATCCAGTGGTGGTGTATGCATCTCAGCGCTGGCAGGAGTCTCCACGTGGCTTCTCTAGGTGCAGGTTTCTGGCCGCATCAGGGTAGGTCCATGTGGCTTCTCCTCAGGGGTGTCTCACAGGGAGCCAGCCTGGTCAGTCGAGTCTCTCCAAGGGAGTGAGGGAGTGTCTCCTGTTTCCAAGAAGGAAGTCCCAGATTCCCCAGAATCCTCAGACATACTCACACAGAGGTCTCATTGGCTATCTCCAGATTGACAGGCTAGACTCCATCCCTACACTCTTCCTCCTCAAGCTTCCTCCACTGCGACCCTGCACACTTTTGCTGTGTTGGGTATGAGGGTGCTGCCGACGTAAGGACCGTTTCTTTTTCTTTCTTCCTTCCTTTCTTTCTTTTTATTCCTGCACCACTGCCCCGGTGGGAGTAGGAAGCCCAGCCTTACTCCTGGAGAGCTGCTGCTGGATTCGAACCGCCAACCCTGTGGGCCGCAGTCCCGCACACATCCAGTGCACCACCAGGCCTCAGCTCTTAAGGACCATTTCAAGGGCCATTCAGACCTCTAGCTGAGGACCACTGCCCACCCCTACCCCTTCCCCGGCCCACAAGAGGCACCTGATGGAGCCAGCCTGGGGCCAGAAGCGAAGAGGGTCATGAATTCCTTCTATTTTGCAGATGAGACGCTGAACTGATGGCAGTGAGAGGGAGTCTTAGGTCCGTCACTGCCTGCAGGACATGCAACCAGGTCATCTGGTTCCAGACGCCCCGCTAGGACTCACCGTGTTTGTTAGAGGGAGGGGGGCCCCTCACAGAGGTCCTTCCCGAAGTGACCATCCTGAAATCCAGTCCCCAGAGTTATGCTAGAACCCTAACTCCTGGGACCCGAGACTGTGAACTTATTTGGAATAACGTCTTCAAAGATGCTCTGGGGAACTGTTCACCTGGGGTTGCAATCGGAGCAGGGCGGATCTGAATCTAGTCTGAGTGGTGTCCTTACCCCGAGGGAGGAGACACGGAGAGGCCTGTGGAGGCAGGGCGGCCACGTGAAAACAGAGATCAGAATTCAGCTGCAGCTAGAAGCCAAGGACCGCCTGGGGTTCCCAGAAGCCGGGGAGATGAAATGATGAAGACAGACATCTCTCTCCCTGTGAAGCGGCGTGGAGTTGGTTCTGACCCATAGTGACCCCGTGCCCAAACAGAAGGAAACCGGGCTGAGCCCCGGTGGCGTAGTGGTTGTGCACGGGACTGTGGCCCACTGGATTGAAGGTTCGATTCCCGCGCCACGGAGCAGAGGCTGGACCTCCTACTCCCACCACCTGAGGGCAGTGATGCCCCCCCCCCCCAAAAAAAGAAGGAAACTGCCCGGGCTATGCCATCTTCACAGTGGTTCCTGTGCCCGAACCCCATGCTGCAACCCTGGTGTCCGTCCATCTCCTTGGGCCTGCCTCTGTGCTGCTGCCCCTCCACTTTGCCAAGCATGGTGCCCTTTGTCTCCACCTTTCTCAGGCCACCACCCTTTCACACAGTTCCTCATGTCATGGTGACCCCCCAACCATAGCATTCTATTTGTGGTTACTTCATCACTATCATTCTGCTACTGTGATGAATCGGCGACCCCTGTGAAAGGGCCGTTCGGCCCCCAGAGGGGTCTCGACCCACAGACTGAGAACTGCTGCTCTAGAGCTTTCCAAAGCCCCCAGCCCAGGTGACGCATGTTTGTGGTCTCCAGCTTCCAGAACCAGGAAACGGCACACTTCCGTCCTTAGAAGGCCCCGGTGTGTAGTGTTTTGCTACGGCTGCCGAGGTTTGATTTGGCTTGGAGTTTCTCTTCCCCCACTCCTCCCTCTCCCACTTCTCTGGCTGTTACCACACTCAGCCAGGGCTACAGGTGGGTGCTATGTCCCTGGCCAGACTCCCTGCTGACAGGGACAGAGCTATGGTGTGTCACAAGTCCCATAAACGCACAGACCCCTCCAGCACCCCAGTGTCTGGCCAGGTGGGACTTGGGGGGGATGAAGTGATCCTTACCGGGAGTCTGTGTTGGGTGGGAGGGGCTCGTTGGCCCCCCACTGAAGTCTTCTTTCTCCTCTGAGACATGAGACACTTAAGGCTTCACTGATGACAAGGACCCACACCACGAAGCCCTTGTCTCCTCCAGCCCCGCAACTCCGGCTAGGTGGCCTGGGGAACATCCACACCTGTCTGACCATCTCTGGGCTGCTGAAGGTGACTCTGAGGGTGGCCTTCTTCCTGGGTCGCCAAGGAGACAGGGCAAGGTGACATGAGGACCTCTGCCCTCCTTCCTCCTTGGACCACCCTGGACGGAGGCTCAGGACGGCAGGAGGTCTTGATCCTGGCCAAGGAGGACCTCAGCAAGGATGTGGGGAGAGGCCAGGCCCAGCCTCAGTCCCCAGGTTCTTCTCCAACTGGAGAGCTGAGTCTGCGGGCAGCCTCACCCCTCCCACCTGACATAGGTGGGCCTGGAGCCCCAGCAAGGCCTCCTGGAGGGAGAGGGGGGGTCAGGAGGGGAGTCGGCAGGTGGACCTGTGAGGATATGGTCAGTGATGCTGCTATGACACACAGCCTGACACCAGAAACATGGCTCCCTGATTGTCACCTGTTAGGTCTCAGGCTGGGGGACCCAGAGAATCACGGGGTGCTGGTAGGAACAGATCAGCAACTTGGCCCACATTCCATCTCAGCTCTAGCTCCTGGAACCGGGGCCTGCATCAAAGGCCTGCCCACCCAGGGACAGCGGGCCACCCTGGCTTGTGGCCATGCTTTCTTATCAGTTAGTTGGCTTTAGAGTCCAGAGTCCCACCCTCCCTCCTCAGCCTCCCCTCCTTCCCATTTTCCCCTCCCTTCTCTCCCCTTCCCTCTGACTCTTTCCCCTTCTCCCCGTCCCCTACTTTTTCCCTTCTTTGCCTCCGCCTCTCCCTACTTCCTACTCCCTACTCTCTGCCTCTCCTCCCCTCCTCCTAGTCTCCCCTCCCTGCATTAGATGAGAGGCTATAAACTGCAGCGGAGGCTGAGGGGCTGAAAGCTTTGCCCAGACAGCCTGCACTCACTCACTCGCTCTCTCTGTCATCATTGCTGATTTATAATTTATACCGTCAGCTACTTTCAAAGAGGATTTCTTAAAAAGTCAACTACAGCAGAAGACCAGAAAGCGTTCGGGGGAACAAGAATGAGCTAGGTTGTCCTCGGAGGAGGAAGCGAGCCTTTAGGAAGACAATCTCATACGTCACAGTGGAATTGCAGTGGCATAAGATGTTGAGCAGGAGTCCGGGGAGCTTCCCAGCAGCAGAGGCAAAAAGGGAAATAGTGGAGGGTCACCCTGACGTCCTTCTCTGCAGTGTCGCCTCCTTTTCAGGTCTCCTGCGGGCAGACGAGTGTCCCCCCCATTTCTTAGGTGCCCCTGTTTCTCTCTTTCAAGGGAAGCTTCGCTTGCAGAAGGAAACCTGCACACACCAGCTTCTGGCTCTTAGTCCACACACAGGGGTTCGGGGTTCAGGGTGGGAAGGTGACCTGGACCCCAAGGGAAGCCCCCACACCCCACACCCCCCAGCTTCAGTGAGAACCTTGGAACTGCAGAGGGTCAGAGGCCCCTCTCCAGGAAGCTCACACAGGAACTCACCGGATCCCAGCACAACCCTTTAAGGGCAGGATCCCAATGTGCAGATGGGGAAACTGAGGCCAAAGAAATTCATGGGTTGTGCAGACCAGGCCTCAGAGGGAGACTCCCAGCGGTGAGTGAGGCACCCCAGTCCTGGGTGGGCACACAGACTGCAGGCCCTAGCTCGGTCCAGAAGGATCAGAAGGTGGAGGCAGGCCCCCCCCTCCCCACCCCCCAGACTCCAGTTGCCATGACAACAGCCTCCATTCCAAGCCTTCATTGGAAATTTGCATCTTAATGAAGACGTAATTAGAATTAAAGGGCTTCAGCAGAAAGGGATGGAACCATCTCCACCCCCACCCTCTCAGGAGCCCCAAAACCCCACCCCAGAGTCCACCCTCACTCCCCTAACCCTGCCCTGGGACCCTCTCTACCACCACTCTCCTGGCCCCCAAGTTGCCCCCACCACCCAGATGGGGCGCCGCTCCAGTCCTTTGTCTTTCTCCCTCCCCAGGGACCCCCCCCTTCTCTGGAACTAGAGGCCTTGGGAGGGGTATTTGTCGAAGGTCCCTAACCAAATCCTCTCCTGTACTCCCACCACTCCAGGGCCCTGGGATCCTCCCTTCCCCTCTACCCACCCTCTCACCCAGAGGGAGCACAGCCTGGGCCCAAAGCAGACCCTCCACCCACCCTACCCCCCCCCAGGCAGGCAGTTACCTAGGCTGCAGGGCGGTTTCCCACTGAAGTCATCCTGGGTCCTAGGGGCCTGGTCACACAGCCAGGAGCAGGGTCCTTGGGCACACGCGCCCGTGAGCGTGGTTCTGTTGACCTCCCTGGAGCCCGGATGGCACGGTGGATATGCGTTGGACTCTGATCTCTAAAGCCAGCGGTTCAAAATCGTCAGCTGCTCTGCTGGAGACAGACGGGACTTTCTACTCGGGGGAAGCTTAGTCTCAGAAAGCCCCTGCAGGGGCAGTTCACCCCTCTTACAGGCTTGCTGTGAGCCGGCATCGACTCCAGCGTGGGACATTGAGTCCCTGGCCTGGTGGCACAGTGGTGAAGCTCTTGGCAGGAGTTCAATCGAAGCAGCAAAGACGGACTGTCTTGGAAGCCCTCAGGGACTGCCCACCTGGGGACCAGCCGGCCAGGGAGGGGCGGAGTCCATATTTGCAGTTGGAATCTCTTTGGGCAGAGGATTTCCCCAGTGCTCCTCGGGGCGCGTTTTCAATTCCATGACACCTGAGGTAGGACAGAGCACTGGTGGTGGTGGCTTGTACTCCAGCCCGGCTGGCCGGCAGTTCAAACCACCAGCAACTCTGCGGGAGAAAGACAGGGCTTCCCCTCCCAGACACAGCGGCAGTCTTAAAAGCCCACGGGGGCCGCTGTGCGCCGGCACTGACTGGACTGGACGGCAGAGTGTCTGGTTGGGGTTTCTGAGATGTGAAAGAGCAGATAAGGCAGAGAGCTGCCAGCAGAGAAGGGGGGCGGCGGGGAGAGGGAGTCTAGGTGGACTCGAGAAACAAGCTCATAGACCGTCACGTGTATATAAGAAAGAGCTTTATTTAAAAGAGCACTTGTATATTGAGAAAACATCTCTGCCCATTCCAGATCAAGTCCCTAAGTCCAATATTAGTCCTGAAGTCCAATACCACTCTTCAGATTCAGGCAATGCAAGGAATGATGCCGAACACAAAAAGGTCACAGGCCAGTGGGTGGAAAGTCTCGTGGATCCAGTGGCGGGGGAGGCATCTCCTGCTGGCGTGGGCCTCCACGTGGTTCCTCCAGCTCCGGGCTCCGGCTCCATCAGGGTGGCTCCCCGTGCCTTGTCAGCAGGAAGATTGAAGCAGAGAGAACATGTGTCCAGCAGTTCCCAGAATCCATAGGAGAAGGCCATGCCTGATTGGCTATGACCTGATTGGCTGGCTAGACTCCACCCCTTCCCAAGTGGACAGATTATGTAACTCCATGAAGGGTGGGATGTGTATGGGGGGATACGTCCCTGCCACAAAGAACCGGCGGCACCCTGAATCCGGTCAGCTAGCCTCTTGAACTGTGAGAAAATGTCTTTCTGTTCCTGAGCCCATCACGGTGGTGTCTCTGTGCACCCGCACTCTGCACTGGGTCCTGACATCCTGCCAGGTCATGGTCATTGTATGCCACCAAGCAGAGCTGGTGACCGCACCCACCACACAGGTGAGGAGATGGAGGCACAGAGAGGTCCCATGCCTTGCCTAAGCCTACACAGCCGGTGAGCAGTGAGGCGAGGCTTTGAACTTGCCCAGCCTGGTTCCTCAGGGACCTCTGCCCCCGCAGCCCCATCACCCACCATTCTGGATCCAGAAAATCCAGCCCCACCACCACCTTCAGCCTTGGGGCGAAGCCTGGGCCCTGCTTCTCCAAGCCCCGTGTACAGAGCGGGGAGCTGAGGTTCGGAGAGGCTCTTCTTTGCAGCTGTTTCGGCGGAGTCCCTGGGGACATATGCCCAGCCTGGAGTTCTTTACCTCACCCACTGGGACCCCAAGCCTAGCCCCCTCTCAACATTTCCCTCCAAGACGGTGGCATATCCCACCCCCTCCTCAGAGGGGTGTGCTGCTCGAGGAAACGAGAAGGAGTGCCACTGTCGGGGAGAGGGTGTGGAGCAGGGGCTGTCCTCAGCATCGCCTTTTAGAAGAGAAAGTCTTGAGAGGCTTGAGAGAACCAGTCCTTAAGGGCCTCGGGCAAGCGAGAAGGACACAAATGGATTCCTCTAGCGCTCTCTGGAAATGCACTCCAAAGCCACGGTTCTCGCTCAGCTGTAACGGAGGCTCCACGGACAGCAGACAGAAGGCACTGGGAGAGGCCATGGAAACTCCATTTGGGTTTTCAATGTGAAGGTGGAGAAAGGCGGAGGAGGACCTGGGGGGGGCGGTCCTGACTGAGCAAGGGCAGGGGAGAGGCGGGAAGAGACCAGAGGAGGCAGGCAGTGATAAGAAGAGAGATATACACAGATGCCCTGGTGTCCCCCCCACAGCCTGGGGTTGGTAGGTCTGCATCTGCCTTGACACGCTGTGTGACTTCGCAAAAAGACACTGCCCCTTTTCTGGGTCTCTGGTTTTACTACCTGAGATGGAGAGAGGAGGGGGCAGGAGTGAGACACGGAGACCAGGAGGGAGTCACACACATCGCTGGGCTGGCCAAGGGCTCCAGCTAACCAGACCCCCGGGGAACTCGAAGGGAAGGGGCCAGGGGGCAGGCAGGGGCTTACTGCCACCTCAAAGAGGGAGCTGCTGCCAAGGTCCTGCGGCCCAGCACAGGTCTGGCTGCTGAGAGGCCAGGACCAAGGGCAGTGGCCCTGCCATCTTGTCGTTGTCCAGGGCAGCACCAGGGACGGAGAGCTGAGTGGACACACTGTGGATCCTCGCTCCTCACGACCAGCCTGTGGGAGGTCGGTTCCCATGCAGGGCACCGCCCGGCCGGGCAGCACGGGCACAACGGCGGCTAAGTTTGAGCCCGTGGTGGCCCGTCGCTGGATAAAGGAGATCCATGGTGCTGGGGAGAGGGGCAGGGCAGCGAAAAAGAGGAAGACCCTGGACCAGAGGAAGAGACGACAACCATGGCCGTGGTCATGTCCCGTGAAGCAGAGGCGGGAACTGAGACACACTGCCCCTTGCCACCTCCCTGACAGCTGAGCACCCAACTGCCACCAGGGAGACGTCACACACACACACGCACACACTCACACATGTCCCACCTCTACCCCCCTCCCCAGCCCCCCACCCTCCCTGCACTGGGAAAGCCCAGCCTGGTGGCCCTGCCTCAGTCTCCCCACCCACATGCGGGCCCAGGAGGAGCGTGCGTGGGCAGCAGGACGCCAGCCGCACGCGGGGCTGCCTGGACCGGCCAGGCGAGGCGGGCTGGGAGGCGCTGCACGGGGGGGCCCCCCCCCCCCAGACTCTCGCCCAGATCGCCCGGGCGCCGCCCTGGAAAGCTGTCCTGCGGCGCCCCCTCGTGGCCCGCCTGGTCCGCAGACACTTCCGCTCGCGGTGGGCGGGGCCTCGGCCCCGGCGGAGGCTGCGCAGCTGGACGCGGGAGGGGGGGGCTCAGCCTGTCGTGATTATTCTAGGGGCTGATAACTGCAAAACCATCAACTCCTCTCCAGAGGAAAAAGATAGGCCATTCTACTCCCATAAAGATTTATAGTCTAATTGGGCTGAGCCCCGGTGGCGCAGTGGTTGAGTGCGGGACCGCAGCCCACTGGCTTGGCGGTTCAAATCCAGCAGCGGCTCTCCAGGAGCAAGGCTGGGCCTCCCACTCCCACCAGAGGGCAGGGATGCCAAAAAAAAGATTTACCGTCTTGGAAGCTCACAGGGCTGACTTGTCCTGTCCTATCGGGTGGCTGTGAGTGAGGATCTCAACGCCCGTGGGTTTCAGCTTTACCAAAGTCTACTGCTACACCACTCTTCCAGGGAACTGCTGCTGCTGGATTCTTGGATTCTTCAGCAGCCAGACATTTAACCAATTCGACGCTAGGATGCTGCTGTTCAGCTGAGTCCCCCGTGTCCCACCTCTGGCCTGGGTGAAGGAAGTCGTCCCTCTCCGTTCACGGTGCTACATGCTACAGGCAGAGCAGGAAGCACACCAGGGGCCCTCCCCAGGGCAAGCAAAGTTTTCCAGTCCAGAGGTTCTCCAGCTTTGTGTGTTCCAGACAAAATCCCTCTACAGTCTTCAAAAGCGAGGATCCCGACGAGCTTTTGGGGTGTGAGTTATACCTATTATGATAAAATTAATATTGAGAAAAAATAATATGAGTTCACTTGAAATAACAGTAGGTTTCAAAACAGTTTGAATGGCTTCTCAGCCAATTTTGGCTAAGATCCAGTGTAGTAAAAACAGTTTAAGTTTCAGGTCTAAGTCTACACGGAATGGAGACAATTCCAGCCCGACATAAATTATGTCTGGAAGAGGTAAGATTTCCCGCCGCCACTTAAAGAGTTTTGGGGGATACATATACACACCCCTTGGGGGACTAGAACAGGACGGGAGGTAAATTCAAAGTTGAGGGATTTTTTTTTTTTTCTAAAAGGCGGGCTGGCTAACGTCATATTTGGAAAAGTCACTCTGACTGCTGTGGGGAGAACCCGTGAGGGAGGTTCAGGGGCAAAGAACGCAGTCAAAGAGCAGCTACAGAGGGCTGAGCCCCGGTGGTGTAGAGGTTGTGCGTGGGACTGCGGCCCCCTGGGTTGGAGGGTCAATTCCAGCTCCACGGAGCAAAGGCTGTACCTCCTACTCCCACCACCAGAGGGCAGTGATGCCTAAAAAAAAAAAAAAGCAGCTACAGGCATGCAGGTGAGAGAGATGGAGGTGGGTATTAAAGATGGTTTTAAGGACTCGGTGATCACGGGACACCGCCGTGACCATATTTAACCAGTAACAAACTTGTAATTTGCCACCAGTAGCATTCTTTGCTGTTTGGGGCCCCTGAGTCACGGGCGGCCCTGTGCCGTGCTCACGTTCTTTAGAAATAGCTAAGGGATGAGCCATCTGGGAAACCTTCGAGGGACGGCTTGTCGTGAGCGGCGAGTGGACCGAGCCTTAAGAGGTGATGCCGTCCGCACGCACCCGCCCGCCCGCTCCAGGACCAGTTTCATTTTTGGTAAAAGTGAACTCGGGCCGCCCTCTACAGAGAGAACGGACACCGGGAGGGGCTTGTGGCGGATGGTTTCCGGAAGAGGGCGTGGCCCGCCTCACGCCGGGATGCTTGGGTTGCGATTGGGTCAAATAGGTGTCCGTCTGTGCCTTGGCCCCGCCCCCACTCCTCCGAAATAGGCACCACCCCTTCCCACGCGGGCGTCCTCCGACTGGTAGGCGCTTCCGCCCGCCTCCTCCGGAACCTTCCGTTCCGGCCCAGGTTTCCGGCCGGGGATGACACAGCCCGGGCGGAAGTAGCGGCGGCGGCGTGAGGGGGTGGGGCCGCGCGCAGCCATGTCGGCGGCCTTGCTGCGGCGCGGCTTGGAGCTGCTGGGGCCGGCCGAGGGTGAGGGGCGTGCTTAGGGTCGCCGGCGCGGGCGGGCGGGAGGACGGCAGAAACGGAGAACCAGAGGCCCGGGGCCGCTGAAAAGCCAGGCAGGACGGGCGTGCCCTGGTGTGGCGGCGGGGGTCTCGGGACCCCCTGACCTGGGTCCTCTCCTCCCTTTCCCGTCAGCCCCCCAGGCCGCGCCTCGCCGGCACCAACCGAGCAGGACGTCGGCGAAGCGGTCCCGGAAGGCGAAGACGCCCCAGCCCCGGAAGCTGCGGAACTCGGCCAAGCGCAAGGTGCCCAAGTCGGCGCTGGGTGAGCTCGGGCGGGGACCGGATGTGCCGCCCCGGGGTGGGGGAGGGCGCCCGGGGGCGGGGGGGGGCGGGGTGCCGGCAGGTGGAGCCTGCAGA
>PVJH01036626.1:0-18645 GCA_004026705.1 Nesogale talazaci | reverse complement strand
GTTTTGGTTGCGATCCCTCTCTTTTTGTTAACATTGCAAAATGCAGCCCAAATGATCAAGTCAAAACCCAAAACAAACTCATTGCCCTTGAGTTGATTCTGACTCATAGGGACCCTGTAGGACAGGATGGAATTGTTGCTTCTGAGACTTTAAATCTTTATACAATTATTGCTGTTGTTAGGGATCATCCATTTGACTCTGACCCTATGCATGACAGAACATTGCCCAATCCTATGTGGTATATATTGCAGTGAAAGAGTCTAGTAAATTACATAAAATTTTTTAAAGCACTTGCCTGTTCTCCTAAATCATGCCTAGCTGTCAAATGATTGCATCCATTATTTATTTTGCCAAGTCAGTAGATTAACATTAAATCTTTTAAAAAGTCTAGCTTTATGAAAAATTAATACTGGCTGTTCCAGAAAACTGACATGTAAAACGGAGGAGACATACTATTTTTCAACCATAAATCATACCTATTAAAGTAGGTATGCCTCACTTAGTTTAGATGTTTTTGTTTGACTTATAAGATCATCAAGTTCTTGCTTGACCTTATTCTTTCAGAGCAGCCTCTAATTTCTAACCTTGATAATTTCAATTTTGTTACTTGAAGTTAGTTGTGGAGTGCATACTAACTTTAACCTATGAATGAGGTCTTTTTTTTCTTTTTGGTTCCTAACAGATAATCTCAAAAACGTTGGAATCTCCTCAGTAACTATAAGTGTCTTTGATGAAGGGACAAATCTATCCTAAGAGGTTATGCTAATGAGGTGACAATTAGGTGGATGTTGGACCGGTCAGAAAAATGCATGTGATATCAGGGAACTGGCATTTAAATTATGCAATCAGAGTCCCAGTAGAGCTGTAGCGATGGAAGCTCTATAAATTTACCAATTGATGATGCATGTCTAATATGTGTAGGAGGACAAGCCAAAAACTTAATGTCATCTAGTGAAATTCTGCTCATTGCAATCCTGCATAAAATTTTCAAGCCTTTAAGTCTTTTTTTTTTTGCGGGGGGGGGGGGGGCATCACTGCCTCTGGTAGTCGTGGGCACTACCCAGCACTGCTCCTGAGAGGCGCCGCTGGATTTGAACCGCCAAGCCTGAGGGCCGCAGTCCTGCACTCAACCATTTACGCCACTAGGGTTCAGCCCGCCTTTAAGTCTTTATGGAAGAAAAGAGCCTAATCTTTCCTCTACTGGGCAACTTATGGGTTTGAACCACTAACCTTATGGTCAGCCATTCAATGCATAGACCAAGAGCATCACCAAGGTTCCTCATGTGAGAGGATCTCAAACTCACTGCCACTTAGCTGACTCCAACTCCTAGAGACCTTAGGGGACAATGATCCCTGTGGTTTTCAGAGACTCATAGAATTACCCTCCAAGACAGATGCTTGTTCCTTTGATTTGTATTCTTCTTCTTATAATCCACCTTTTTCATGATTTGCTGAACATGCACACTGATTTGCTGCACAACTTTCCTCCTTTTAAACCATCCTGTATTCCTGTGTTCTAATCCAACAACTGCCCTCTGACCCATGTACAAGTTCTGCATGAACGCAGTATAGTTTTCTGGAATGCTTTTTCTTATCAAAGACTATCCATAGTTTGTTATGGTCTACAAAGTTGAATAGTTTAGCAGAGTTAATAAAACACAAGGAAACAATTTTCTGGTATTTTCTGCTTTCAGCCAAGACCCATCTGACATTGGCAATGATATTCCTTGCTCCACATCCTTTTCTGAACCCAGCCTGAATTTCTAGAAGCTGACTGAAAATAGAAAATATAAGTAAATGAAGATATAAAACCACATTTGTGTGAAAAGTAGGATGTGATTTTTAGAAAACCTATATGCTGGGTTTAGACTACAGTTTTTTATAAATATAACCCTTCAACAAATCAGGGTTATATTATAATACCCATTCCATGAACTCTAAAAAGAACAAACAAATCTGTATTGGAAAAGTACAGCCAGAATATTCCTTAAAAGCAAGGATGATGAAAGCAAGGATGATGAGACTTTGTCTCATGTACCTTGGACACGTTATCAGACTAGATCAGTTCCTGGAAAAGTATAGGGGCAGTTGAAAAAGAGGAAGACTCTTGAGAGATAAGTTGATACAATGGCTGCAAAATGGGTTCAAACATAAGGAGATGGTGAGAATGGCACAACATTGGTGCTGTTTGGTTCTGTTGTGCACAGGTGTGCTATGGGTAGAATTTGACTTGCAGAATTATATTTTTGCAACACCAGTTCTGCTTTTAGCATAGTTTTCTGATAAAAATGTAGTTGGGCCAAGTATTTTTATTATTTCTTATAGCTTTGAAGTCCTACACATCACAAAGCATTGAAAGCAATAACTAATTCATTCTCTGGCTCTTAACTTGAACTCATTTTTCCTAATCAAGTACAAGTACATGTAGTCGATGATCAAGGACAAGCTGAGTTTGCCTACAGCTTTACCTCAGTAATGGCTTAAGTGTTAAGTACATATTTCAAAAGAGATCCGAATTTTATCCCATTATTATCTTCATGGAGAAAATACCTCTCAATAAACTGCAGCTACTTGCTTTTTTTCAGAGAGGACCAAGTTTCAAAGTTCTTTCTAGACAAGTGGGCAAAGAAAGGAAAAGAAGATATCAGAATTCGCATGACAGAGCTTCTCTATAAACCCATCTATGAACAGGAAAGGTGAGTATCTTTCTGAAATTTATCTTGATGGCATCTAATGAAATCTCAGTGACCCTATTACTTCAGTACTTGGAGTGGAGATTGATGGAATTTTAGCTCAATGGTGCTAAGGGGTAGGTGTTGAGCTGATAGTAAACAAATGAAGTTATCTGTCACTTAAAGGGAAAAAGGATGAGATAGACTGCTCCTGTAAATATTATCAATCTCAGAAGCTTTATTTAGGATTGGGAGGACTCAGAGTTGACTTGATGAGAGTGGGTTAGGTTTGGGTGGGGTTGAAAGAATCTGGAACAACCCCTGATTATTTGAAATCCTGCCCTTCTCTATAGATAATGTGTTATCTGCTCAGGATAACACATGAGACTTTCTACTCAAGAAAGAGTTGTGGTCTTGGAGACCCAAGAGGACAGTTCCACTTTATACTGTAGGGTCGCATGAGCTGTAATCAACTCAATGGCAGGGAGTTATAGCATGCAGTATATTCTGATAATAATAATTTCTATCTTTATAGTTTGAATTTTCCTCCACATTCTTCAGCCCACTGGGATTATATCCTGTGTCTTAGTTATATACATTACGTCTTGCCAAATCTTCAATTGACTGCACACTGAACCTGCAGTCTTATTCCAGATTTTCACTCTTCAGACACTTTATTATGTTCAAAAAAAGGTTAATATGAAGTTCTCAAGATTTCTATGCTGATTTAAATTTTAAACAGACCATAAGGTGGCACGTTTATGTATAATGTAGGACTCAGGTAGCAAGAATCATGGGACATCTTAAAATCAAATTTGACTCACCAGGAACATACTGAATTTGATTATCTGGAGATGATTATGGGGAATTTTTAGGGTCCTATAAATCCTGAGTAAAGTTTCTCATACAAGGGTCTGAAGTGACACTTAAAAATCATTTAAAAATGTGTTTTACATCATCAAGATAATATAAAATGAATAGAAACTTATTGTGGTGAATGATTTTATGTAAGATCTTAGTGTTTACAAGTTTCATTTATGTGAACTATTTTATAAGATCCAAGAAGTTTGTCAGTGTTGTGTGCCCGTTAGTAAAAGAACAAAATATAACTTAATTTAGAAATGATGAATTCCCCCTGAATAAAATCCAGATGACATCATTTGTCACCATTTCAAATTGGAAAAATAAAATAAAACTTGGAAGGAAAGTTTTAGAATTGTCAGCAAGTGAGTAGTAATTTAGTTTGCACAAAATATAATCTGTCACATAGCTTGTTAATTTTGATTTTATTTTACATTTTTGTAATTAAATTTTATTTGTAAATCAGTTTTGATATGATAGCAGTATCAGATCTATGAGAATTAAAGTATATAAATAATTTAATTTTGTTTATGAGGCTTTAAATTACATTGTAATAAAAATTATAGCTAATATTAGTGGTTCATTAGGAATTTTTTCTTTTTTAATGCTATATTATTGAAATTTACAAAACATGACATTGCTGTACCAAATAAAATTCTTCAATTTATGATAAACAAGCAAAATATTTTAAAATAACCCATTTAAAAATAATTTTAAAAGAATTTTAATTATTAAATACTGTTATCGGAAACTCTTGCATCTCTTATTATAATCCATTTGTTCATCCAGTGTGTCAAGTACATTTTCTGCCTCATTTTCAAAGCATTCTCTTCCAATTTGAGCCCCTGATATGAGCTTTCCATTTCTTATCACTCCCCCTTCCCCTCCCTCAGGAACCCTTGATAAGCTATAGAATTTTTTCCCACACCTTCCATTGTCCTCCACAGCCCCTCACCCACTTTTCCATTGTTCCCCCACCCTGAGAGGTGATTATAGGGGATCCTTGTGAATGAGTCCCCTGTTGTTCTCTCCCCCACCCTCCCCCAGCCTCCTGGCATTTCTACTCTTATTGTTTGCCCTGGGGGGAGGGGGGGGCCTCACACGGCGGCTATTTATCCTGGATTCTTTGTGCTGCGGACTCTTGTTTGTAGCAATGTGCATGTTCTGGTCTAATTCAATTTGTAAGGTAGAATTGAGGTCATGATAGTGAGGTGAAGGAAACAGCAAAAGAACTAGAAAAAAGTTGTGTTTAATCGGTGCTATACTGCACACTTACTGGCTCGTTTTTACCTGTGACCCCCTCAGTAGGGGAACGTCCAATTATCTACTGATGGACTTTGGGTGTCTACCTCATGCCACCAACTCCTACCCCCCATTCACCTTGGGTATGATTTTATTCTGGGTCTTATGGTACCTGATTCCATCAACACCTCATGATCACACGGGTTGATGTGCTTCTTCCATGTGAAGCATCTTAGCTAGATGGCCATTTGTTTATCTTGAAACTTTTAAAACCCCAGACACTATATCTATTGATAGCTGGGCTCCATCAGCGTTCCTCACCACATTTACATATACACCCATTTTGTCTTCAATGATCATATTGGGAATGTGAGCAACACAGAATGCTGGATTGTTTCAACAAAGTGTTCTTGTGTTGAGGGAGTACTTGCATCAAGACCCAATATCCAATTTTAATTTTAATTTTAATTCTTAACATATAGACATGAGTACATAGTTGTATTCTCCTCTCATTATATATATATATATTTATATTTAAGAAATATATCTACATATGTAGGTGCCTTTATTTGGACCTCTATAAATGTTCTTTGCCTTCTGTTTCTTTTACTTTCCTCTTGTCCCACCATCATGTTCAGTCTACTTTCAGGTTTAGTAATTCCTTGGTGCTACATTACCCTTGAATAATTCTCAGTATGTATCTGACACCCCTGTGATGATAGTTTACATGTGATGATAGTTTACATGTCCCCTTGTCCCTGGGTTGGTTCTTCACCCTCTCTTCCTTTCTCCCACCTCCCTCGCTCCCGTTTTCCCCAAGAACCATTGGTCCTGTTCTTTTCATTTCCAAATTATTTATTCCTCCTGTCTTATCTAGATAGACATACAGATGCATTAATAAGCACGAAATCCCGACAAAGCCAAATAAAACAACAAATTCTCTCACCATCATGTTAACAATTTCTTTTTGACTCATTGAATGCTTTTTGACTTGAAACCCAAATATGACCACTAATTTATTTGTTTCCATTTTCATTGTATATAACCCTCTGATTCTAAAAATTTTCTGTAACGTGCTAACTTACCTGAAAATCTTGGATCCATTTGTATCTACAGCAAGATTGTCTGATCTGATCATTTGGGTTCATCAAACCCTACAGCTATGTGAGTCAGACGTCTGTACTGTGACCTATGAATTTGGAATATGTTTTCCTCTACAACTGTGTGAGCTATTTCTTGTTATAAACCTCTCTCTCTCATTATATATAATGAAATATATATGTATATATACACACATATATATTTCATTGGCTTTGTTTCTCCAGAGAATCCAGTCTAAGACAACTGTGTAATAATATGTACTTCTGTTACTTGTAACTCCTGTCCTTTGCTTTCAGTTGCATTGATCATTTTGGGGCTGACTTCCCCCTCACTGGGTATTGCCTTCCCCTTCTTCCATGTAACTATACATCCACCTTCTAGATAGCAATTTACCCCCCTCACCCCTCTGCTAATGCTTCTATGTGCAAACCTTTTCTTGAATTTTTACAATAGCGGCCTCACATACTGTTAGTCTCTCTGTGAGTCCACTTATTATAATGGCCTTTAAAGAAGCCCTGGCGATGCAGTCAACTGCTAACTGAAAGTATGGTTGTCTGGGAGCAAGGTGAAGTCGTTTGCTCCTCTAAAGATTTGCTGTCTCGGGCCCTTACGGAGCATTTCGACTATGTCCTGTACAGTTGCTGTGAATTGGAAAGGCTTTGCTGTCCCTGGCTTTGGGGAGTTGGCTGTGTTCTTGGCTTCTCTAAATTAGCTGCAACACCCTAGTTTTGTGTTGCTGCTCTCGGCCACACAGATCCTACATCCATTACTACAGGCAGAGTTTAAGCTGCTCTGGTTTTCAGGGAATGCTTCCCTCCCTGGAGATGCATTTCTCTGAGAACTACCGCCGTTGGATTATCTCATGACTGCTTTCTTTTTTTGTCACATGTATGGTTTGCCTGATCTTGGATCGTTCTTGGACTTTATGTTGTCGCTGCACTTTAAATCTGTTTCCATGTTTTGCCAAAAATGAAGTTTGTCGGGAATTTTTGTATTTATTGTTTCTTTTGTTTGGTTTCTAAGAAGAGAAGAGAGACAACACTAACGCATCGGTGTTTACACCAGAAATGCCTCTAATCCAAATTTAATCTGCTTTCAGTGGACCTGAAGCAGTGGTGTTTCAGTTAAGACAAAGAGACAAACTAAACACATAGGACTCAGAGAGCAAATGCTCATCACATTGCACGTGTGAGTCTACACAGAGAAAAAAAGTTAAATAAAAACAACTATGGGAGTGAGCATTTGGACATGATTCAATTAAATTTAAAAATAGGGGATTTGCTTAGAATCACAATAATTTTATATCGCATGTTAGTGATTAAAATTATTCTAGGGAAAGCAAGAGATACTTATAGATTTAAATTAGAAGAAAATTTGCCTACCAATATAAAAGTTTTTGAGCTTTGTTAAGAGGAAAGATTAAGTTTTTATTGATTCTTCTAAAGTCAAATTTACTTAACTGAGGACATGTAAGATTGCAGCAGAATTTTGTGAGCTTTATATATAGTCTCATTCAGTGTATGTTTCTGCATTGACATGAAATGACTTGCTCTGGCTCCTCTATCAATAGCTTTTGTAACTTCAACCAAATGTCTGAGTGGGAGTGTGCAAATAAGAAATAGAGGTTTCAATTGAGGAAATTGATGGTATTTGCAATTCCTCTGAGTATAAAATGAGGTATATCAGAAGTAGGAAGAGATAATCCCACTACCACCCAGAAAAAAGACTCATGAATGAAGCTTATCCAAGATACCTATGAGACGTGGTGGAACTGTAGCAGAGGCACC
The DNA here is from genome assembly GCA_004026705.1 of Nesogale talazaci. Taxonomy (NCBI): domain Eukaryota; kingdom Metazoa; phylum Chordata; class Mammalia; order Afrosoricida; family Tenrecidae; genus Nesogale; species Nesogale talazaci. The sequence goes on along the minus strand of PVJH01036626.1, from coordinate 10,982 downwards.
CAACACAGCAAAACAGAGATGATGCTAGAGTGCAGTGGACTTCCTGCCCCAGGGAACAAGTGAAGCTCAGTACCTATGGAACAGGAGGCAGACTTGCCGAGCTGAGTGTTCTTTGGGTATTTGTCTGCGTTGATAGAGCTTTACAACACATTGTAACACTTGCTAGAGCAAGGCAGAGGCCACTGAACCATGTGGCTAATGCAGAGGGCCAGAGAAAGACATGCCTATGAGTATGGTCAAGAGAAGGTACTGTGGAAAAAACAACTATATCTCCAATGAGCTTAAATTGTAACCTATTAGTTACCCTAAGAAGCCTCATAATTGAGCATTGTCAGTGAATTCTGTGTGGCAATTGTTGTGACTTATTGAACACAGAAGAGAAGGGTGAGCTAGTTTATCTCAGGATTACTATAGAAGGTTGGTGAGTAGTGGTATCCCTGACCTTGGTCTCATAGAACTCATCCCGTATAGTTAGATGCTTCTTTCCCCTTGTGTAAGCAGTGGAGGTCAGGTGGAGCTCCCATGTCATTTCCACAGTATCTAAAATGCCTTATTTTTGAACATATTAATTTTAGAAGAGGGTTGATATTTCTTCATATATATGACAGATCTTGAAATATTTTGGGGAAAATTCCATTCTCTTTCAATTCCATGAGTTTCTTTAAGTCTCTTGTATACCTTTATAAAAATTCTAAGGATGTCTAAATTTTTCTCTATTTCATACATAATGCAGTGATACCATCTAGTAAATTTTAAGTGTGGTCTATATAGCAGACAGATATTGTTTTAAGGTATTTTTTTTAGATTTCTACTCGTGTTCTTTGCTATAAATAGTCTTCAAATAACTGATTTTGCTGAGTCCAAAAGGCTTTGGTATAATGTGTTCTTAGTCTTCATTTCAATAAATTCCTACATTTCATTCTTTATTTGATCTATTACGCAGTCATCTTTAAGTAGCATATGCTTTACTCTCCATGTTTGTCCTTATCTTCCTGTTCTTTCTATTGTTGATTTCCAGTTTTGTAGTGTCGTGATCTGAGAAAATGGGTTGTAGGATCTCAATGTTTCTGAATATGTTGAGGCTTGTTTTGTGGCTTAACATGTGAAATCTATTCTAGAGTAGGTACAGTGCACCAGAGAAGAATGTACACTGTGTTGTCATCTGGTGGAGTGCTCTCTACGTGTTTAGGAAGTTGAACTGGTTGATTGAGATGTTAAGCTCTTCTGTTTCTTTATTGAGTTTCTTTCCTGGTGAACGGTCTGTGCATTGAAGTCTTCCATGATTACTTTTAAGTTGCTTATTTCTGTTTTTAATTCTGTGATAACTTGATTGATGTATTTAGAGTGTCTTTCATTGGTGTATATATGCTAACTAAAGTTATATGCTCCTAATGTATTATTTCTTTATTCATTAGTGGCATCTATTCTTGTCTCTCTCTTTTTTTTTAGTGTTTTTTTAGGCATCATTGCCCTTTGGTGGTGGGAGTAGGAGGCCCAGCCTTTGCTCCTGTGAGCTGGAATTGAACCTCCATCTCAGCGGGCTGCAGTCCCGAGCACAACCACTATGCCACTGTGGTTCAGCCCTCTTATCTCTCTTTGTATTATAAGCCTTGAAGTCTATTTTAGCAGAGACTAATATGACCACTCTTGCTTTTTTACAGTTGCCAATGATCTGATCACTTTTTCATTATCCTTTAATTTTTAGTTTATTTTTGTCTTTGAGTTTAAGATATGTCTCTTGTAGGCAACATTTATCTGGCCCACTGGGTGTTTTTGCCGCCGCTCCCTTCCTGCTTAGCAGTAGACTCATCCCAGCCTGCAGTGAATTTGTTCATAGTTGTCTTTTGTTTTTTAGCTATAGTCCGGCCCTCCAATGGTCTGAGGGACAGTGAACTGGCTCACTGTTTAAAAAGATTGAGGACCCCTGATTATAAATGAGCCTTTCTTTTTCTTTGGCGTCACTACTCTCTGGTGGTCGTGAAAGTTACCCAGCATTGCTTCTGGAGAGCTGCTGCTGGATTTGAACCGCCAAACCCATGGGCCACAGTCCCGCACTCAATCACTACGTCACCCGGGCTCTGCCCTAATGAAACTTGTTTTCTAGTCCAATCTGCCACTCTCTGTTTTTGATCTGTGTATTTAATCCATTGACATTCAATGTCATTATTGATTCTTGTTGCAATTTTGTTGTGTTTGTGTTACTTTCTTTTCCTTTTTTTTTTTTTTTTGTGAATGTATACATTGGTGACCTTGTTCTATTTCAATGTTGTTTTTAGTGCTGCTTTCATTTTGCTTGTTTCTGGGTAGTGTTGTACAAGATTGGTAATTTTCTAGAGGCATAACATGGGAGGATAGGGGTGAGAATGGGGAACTAACAATAATGAGTATAAGAAGAAATTGATCTGAAATTGATTGTGGTGATGATTGCACAAATTTTTGTAATACAATTGAACAGTTAAGTCATATGATATGTGAAGTATATATCAATAAAACCTTTTCTTAAAAATCTCCAATTTTTTAAAAAGGAAGGAATCTGGAGTACAGTTAGGGAAAATATATCAGTCACCTACAAAAGAAAAACATTAAGGATAAGCTTGAACTTCTGAGCAGAAACAATGTAGGCAAGAAGATAATCGATGCACAGATATGTAGAAAATTCTGAAAGAAAAAGCTGCCTGTCAAGAATTCTATATCTAACAAAATAATCTACAAATATGAGGGAGAAATAATAGTATTTTCAGACAAGGGAAAACGGAAAATATTTGTAACAACAAGACCAATTTATCTTAAAAAAGTATTAACCAGACTACTATGGAGGGAGACTCAGTAACATAAAAATCTGAAAGCATCATATCCAAGAACACTAACTGCTATGTGACTGTTGGGTAAGGTTGATTTGATTCTAGCGAACTATATGTCCATCCAAGCAGCAGAGACTAGATCTATTTGTCTTGTTTTTTGCTACATGTTTCATCTGGTTTGACTTAGTTGGCAAGGCTGAATGTATCCATAAGAGTGATCAATGAGTAAACAACTGAACATATTAAGATAGCCTTTAAATTCTTTTGGAGGTTATCACTAACGAAGGTAAAAATAAAAATAGACATTGTACTATATAAGTCTTGGTGGCAATTTATGAAAAATACTATCATTGAGATAGTGGGATTTTCTAAATTCTGACAACATTTTTGCTGGAAAAGCAGTGTTCTCTTTCTTCTGATCTGTTGGTCAGACTCTGTATTGTGCAAAGGAGCAGTCCTAGTCTTTTTGGTGTTTGAGCTCAGAGACCATGTCTGTGGTTTGGTAACAATTCTGCCAAAAGCTCTTTTATTAAAATAAAATATATCATTGTATAATCTCTGTGAAAACTCTGAAGGTAGGAAGGAACTATTTTTTAAGGGAGGGAAAAAGAATAACCAGTTTTGTTTTGGTTTTAATATAATATTCATTTCATTTCTGATTTATGAACATTTTTTTAAATTAAAAATCATTTTATTGGGGACTCGTACATCGTTTTTCACAACACATAAATAAACTGTGCCAAGCACCTTCACATGTTCGTTGCTGTCATCATTCTCCAAACATCCGCCTTTCCCCTTGAGCCCTCGATTCGGCTTTTCCATCCTTTTCCCTCTTCCCTTGCTCTCCCTTCCCCACCAACCCTCAATACTTTATAAATTATTATTGCTCTGTCATATCTTACACTGCCTGACCTCTCCCCCAATCCACTCCTTTGATTTCCGTCCTTCCAATAGGAGCTTATGTATATATTCTTGCAGTTGCTTCTGTCTCTCTACCCACCTTCTTTCCACCCTTCCAGCAGCTCCAATCTAACCACTGGCCCGAAGGGGCTCATCTCTCTTGATTTTCCCATATCTCCAGCTCCCCTTTCTACAAGTGTACCTTCTCCAGCCCATCTGGGTTTGTAAGGTAGAGTTGGGACCATGATAGTTGGGGGAGGAAGGCTTCAGGAACTAGAGGAAACTTGTATGCATCATCACTGCCTGACTGCCCCTTGACTGGTCTGTCTCCTCCCCATGACTCCCCCACCAGTGGGCCTTAGGTCCGTACCCTGCTCTCCCCCTCATTTGTAATGATGTGATTCTTGTTCTTTGATGCTCAATTTGATGCTCCCTTCGGCCCCTCTTGATCACACAGGCTGGTGTGCTTCTTCCATGTGGACTTTGCTGTTTCTGCGCTTTATGGCGAGTTGTTTATCTTCAAGTCTTTGAGACTCCAGACATTCAATCATTTGGTAGCTGGGCATCATCGTTTCTTCTACTCTGTTTACCTCTGTATCCATTTGTCTTCAGCAATCGTATCGGGATTCAATTGGTCCATTGATTTTGATTTTTGTTCTTTGATGCATGATACCTGATTGTTTCAGCACCTCATGATCGCACAGGCAAGTGAACTTTTTTTATGGTGCCTTTGGTGGCTTTTGTTGCTCCTGAGCTAGATGACTGCTTGTTTATGCTCAAGTCTTTAAGACTCCAGATGCTATATCTTTTAATAGCTGGGCACCATCATCTTTCTTCATCACTCTTGCTCATGCACCCACATGTCCTCAGTGGGCACCTTGGGGATGTGTGCACACAATAATATGTGTTTTTCTCCCCCTGTTTGATGTTTAATTCCATGAGGCTCACTGGCCCAACATGAACACTGAAGTAAAATGGGTGCATAAGCAAGTGTGGTGAAGAAAGCTGATAGTGCCCAGCTATGAAAGGATATATTGTCTGGAGTCTTAAAAGCTGGAAGATAAACAATAGACCATTTATCTGAGAAGAGACCACACCCACACAGGAGAAGCACAACAGCCAGCCTGACAACAAGGTGGTGAAAGGTCTAGGCAACAAACATCAAATGGGGAAAAGAACACATATCACTGTGTAATTTATGAACAATTTAATAGACACAGCCTATTAGTTTGGGATAATGTCTGATTTGGGGCTATTATTAAGAAGAGATAAGCTAATAAATCTTTTATTAATTCTCTTATGGTACACGCATTAAAAGACACATATTTTTAAACAACTTGTCTTCTTTCTCTTCAGAGTTTATATACCAATGTGTATCAAATCAATCCAATCAATCATCTAATTTTAAGCCAGAGAATGCTCATTTCCCTGCAAGGTGTTAATTTTGGGAGACCACAGAATTCCATTCAACGTACCATGTGACACAACATCATCTTCATCACCATTTCATCATATTAGCTACTTCTTCCCTTTCACCTTTATGAAACATACTTTGTACATGACTTGGATTCAGGATACAGAACCCGTAATCTAATTAAAAAGCATCCTGCTCAGGACAGAGAAACCTCAATGAAGTGCTCATTGACTTCTTCTCTAATGCCTCCCTCACGAAAGAAAGCATGGGATGGAACAAGTGGGGATCCAGAGACCAAGTGAGTAGAGTAAAGCAACCTTCCGAATGCAGACCTCCTTTCCTGTGGTTGTGGAACAACCACAACATAGGTGGCCTGCACAGCACAGGGAAATATAATGCATAAACTTGATCAAGAATATAAACATGCTCTGCAGGCAATTACTGATATGTACATACCCGATATGTAAGTTCTTTCCCTGATTCATCTGGGTCTTTGGACACTGTTAACACCAGTACCTGGTATTTCTTCCTGGGCTGAATATCAGTAGTCCCTTTCTTGGTATCCAGGAGGAAGAGTCATTCTCAGATCTAATGTTCTCCATTCAAATAGCTCATACTTTCCAATTAGTCCAGCCTTCCTCTGATGTGCTCAGATGTTGCCACCCTTGGGAACCAACCCACTCACCTTCCCACACACAGAGTCTTCTTCCCAGAAAATGCACAACCCGGACATGGGAGAAGATCTCTTGCTACTAGTAGGCTCATGTATTTGTGTCTTCCTCCTTTCAGAGAGGGAGTAGCACACACATCTCATTGTCCACAGTCTATACCCATGATACGTTCTTGACTGCTGTTCCCCTGTCTTTGCCCCCTTTATCAGTGTTCCCATATCTTGAAAGCATCAGTGTCATTTTCTTCTAATTATCAGTGTTCGCAGGGTATAATTTATTCACAATAATTCAGTATAAAAGCAAATACTTCTAACAGATTTGTTTATTAATGCAAATTATAAATTTGCGTTAATAATGTTGACAAAGAATTGAGTTCATTATTTTTTTTGCACTTCTCAGAATCAAGGTAGGCCCTACTTATGAGAAGGGATGGTAGAGAATATATAAAAAGTCTTCAAAAAGTTAATGGGAAAGTTAGATTCAAAGAACATGGAATTCCTTCATGGCTGTTTATACACATACTACACAAGGAGGTGCCCCTCACCCCCCAGAAAAACCTGGATTTTCCCCCAAAGCTATGTATTTAATGTCTTTTTTTTAACAAAAGAACTCTATCTCTTTCAAAGTATTCTCCATTACACTTAATACATTTGTCAAATCTGCAATTCCATTCTTGGAAACGTTGTTCAAACTCATCTGTTTGGATGGCTGACAGCACTTCCCTCATTATTGTTGTTATTTTCACCACTTCTATGTCATCAAATTGTTGTCTTTTTTTGTCCCTCTTCATTTGAAGAAAGAGTAGGTAGTGTCATGGAAAATTGAGAAAATATTGAAATTGTTAAGAATATTGAAATCTCCTTTTGCTTGGATCTACAATCAATATTCCTGGAAGTAGCATTCAAGAAATCAAACAATGTATCAAATTGGGCAGCTGTTAAAATGTTGACAAGCAAGAACTTTGTCACTTTGAAGACTAAGGTGTACCTGACCCAAGCCATGATATTTTTCCTTCACTCACATGCAAGGGGAAATTGGGCATTGAACAAGGAAGACTGAAGAGGAATTAGTACATTTGAATAATACAGTGTTGGAAAAGATTATTGAAATTATTATAGACTACCAAAATTAAAAAAAAATCTGTCTTGGATGAAGTTGTGCCAGAATGCTCTTCAAAGTGAGAAGGGCAAAACTTTGTATATATTACCAAGAAAGGCTGGTTTCTGGAAAAGGACATTAGACTTGGAACAATTAAAGGGCTTTGAAAAGGGGGCAGATTTTTAATGAGAGTGGTTCCACCTGTGGAGGATAGCTTCAGTCAAGTATTTAATAATTCTCCTTGAATCGCTATGCTTTGGAAGTGATACAGATAGATTGGAGATTCAGAAACAACTCTCACTCATGGCTATCTGGAAAGGTGTTCTTTTTATATTTTATGGTTGTCTCACAATGTGAACTCTACCTTCCCAAGCCCAAACCCGGAGTATGATATTTTGACAGCTGAGCCCATTTTGACATTAAGAAAAAGACTTCAGACCTTTGTTTAGGCAATCAGGTATGAGAACAGTCCCAGAAATTAATCATGTAAGGGAGGGGTTGGTTAGTGGCCTCCGTTGGATTGAAGCTGAGTGACGGAGGGTGGTGAGGGCCGCGTGGTGGAGGTAGCACATCTCTCTGTGGTTGTAGCAGAGAAGATTTGTTTATGATGTTAGGGTGACGCCTGTGCTTTTCATGGCTTGTCCTTTGGAGTGGTGGCGAGCTGAATGTTATTCCTGGAATCTCAGGTAAGATTATGCTTTGCTGTCTTTCAGAGATTCTGTGATCTACTCAAAATGCTCTCATAAATCTCTTCCTGCTTACAACAGCCACAATAGATTCTGCTGTCTAATCTTAAGCATTGTGATACATTGTCTTTCTGTATTGATTCTACACATAGATGATTCTTTTCCTTTCCATAAATGATAGAACATATGCCTTGGACCCAGCAGAGCCAGACAGCTGATTCTGATCAAACTCCCTAGAGGCTTTGATATGACCCGGGGCAGAGTACTTATTAAACAAGATGGTTGCGCCACTGTTAGATTCCATACAGTCAGTTTTGACTCATAAGATTCTAAGTATAATGGACTGAAACACTGAAAGCCTGGTCCTTTGCCATCTTCACAATGGTTACGGTTAAGTCCACTATTGCAAACACTGTGTCAATCCATCTCATCGATGTGCTTCTTTTTTTTCTGGTTTTCTACTTCACCAATCTGTCATGTATGTCCTAAGTATGAGAGATGCTCCATGTGTTTTTGATGCAGTGAGTAACATGTGAAACCGTTCACTATAAATTAGTAAGCACAGGCAATCCTGCTTTACTTTGCTAACTGTATACTTTATTCATGCCAGGGGTTGTAAATTTGCAAAGAAGTTTTGATGCTGTTGGAAGATGTTATGGGACTGGAAGAGAGACAGACAAATGCCAACCACACCTAGAAGCAATGTGATGAAGAAATGTGGAAAAGCTCACGGCAGAAAAGTAAGGAAGCACAGGGAAGTCTGTGCTTACCTTGTTTATTTGGTAATTCAGCATCAGGTATGTGGAGTGAAAGATCATGATATTTTGAAATGGATCCAACTGAAATAGCACGAGAAAGTCTCCACGTTCTTCATAAGACTTTCTCAGTCTCTCCCATACAGGCTTTGCTGTGGCACGTCTACCTGCACAGACCCAATACCTGGGCCAGATCTTCAAAGCTGCTCACATCTGTTCTTTAATTAATGATTTACCCTTTCACCCCTGGCAGCCATCAAATGATGTTTTATTGGGGCTTTTCTTTGTGAAAACCTTTTATGACTTAATGATAGCAGTATCATCAGTTACTGCAGGGTAGACATGTATTCACTTGAGTGAAGGAAAAGGCAATATGTAATAAAAGAGGACTCAGCAAAAAAAGGCAAAGAAAGATGCTGGGAGGAATAGAAGAGTTAACTGTAGCGGAGTTACATGTTAGTGCTATTAAACATACAATCCCGGAATAACTGTGATAACGTAAATCCTTAAGTGGATATTTAGATATATACCTAAACTGAACAGGTATTGGAAATAAATAGGATTGCATCCATAAACACATACAGGCATATCTCAATTTATTGTGCTTCACTTTATTGAGCTTGGCAGATATTGTCGTTTTTATAAATTTAAGATTTTGGGCTATCTTGGTTGAAACAAATTTGTCAGTGCATTTTGCCAACCACATGGGTTCACTTCATGGCTTTGAGAAAGTATTTTGTACTTGTTCATAGATTGTTGCACGCTTAGTAGACTAACCTGCGATGTAAATATAACTTTTATGCATACCAAGAATCATTTTATTGTGATATTCGCTTCATCGAGGCGTTCAGGAACTGAACCCAGAATGTGTCTGAGGTATGCCTGTATAGGTGCAACAGAAGTTGCTTCTGCAGTTGTTTTGTGCCATCAGGTTGATAGTGACTCACCGTGACCTTATGCAAAAAGGAGAGAAACATTGATTCTGTGCCATCTCCCTAATTGTTCCTGTGTTTGAGTCCATTGATGCAGCCACTGTATCAATCCATCTCATTCATTTCCTTTTTTGTTGCTCCTCTACTTACCAAGCATGTTGTCTTTCTCCAGGGCCTGGTTTTTCCTGACAACATGTCCAAAGTATATAAAATGAAGTCTTGCCACCCGTGCTCTAGGAACACTCTGACCACACTTCTTCCAAGACAGATCAGTTCATGGTAGTTCTCTATATGTATTTATATATGCTTCTAATGCATTCATGAAAGCAGTAGAGGAAAGTTATGAAAATTTCTCAGTTATAACCAAACACCTGAAGGGAATGCATCCAGGTTTAGGGGGATTCAGGACCATAGTCATGAAGGACATCAAGATCAACTGGCACAACATAGTCCACAAAGAAAAGGTTCTGTGTTTTACTTGGGTGAGTCCTGGCTGGGAGTTTTAAAGGTTGTATATGATCATTATTCTGTCACCTACCAAAGCAGAGGAAGGGGAGGAAATTCAAAGCAATGTAGAAACAGTCTAATGGACTAATGGGCTATGAAAACATTGTCAGCTTCTACAACTCTAAGACCAAAAGTCCTAGATGGTACTTGGCTCCCAATATAGATTATACTGAAAGGGATCACAAACTGAAGGTCAAACATAGCATTGAAGAAAAAGGTGGGAAAAAACCCTCAAAAATCTTTAAAAGGGTCAGTTTTTTTGGCTGGATAGAGGTTGGTGAAGCTCTTAAGACTTTGTTACCCTTTGTTACCTCTGTAACCTCTTAGCTTTGAACCAAGGAATAAGCATATACAACATATAGTAAATGCACGGAGGTACAAACTCTTTAGAACAATACATCACAAAAGATGGAAAAATGGTATTTTCCAAGAGACAAAGTTCAGATGGCAGAAAGGGATAAATCAGAAGGAGAGTGGAGATGGGGGAGGGGAATGGAAAACATGGTGAGGAAGTGGCTGTTGTTGCACCATGGGAATTGCAATCGTTATCAGGAAGCAAAATAGGAATTGATGATTGAATGGAAATATAAGTTGATTTGAAAACTTTCCTCCAAATTAAAACAAAACAAAAACAGAACTGCTCACATCCGAGAAGTAATTTACCCTTCCCCTAAGCACAAGGAAATAGCTTGCATTGTATGAGGAAGAGTATGTATGTTGGAGAAAGTGAGGTGTATAGAAGCGGTAAGAAAATGCTTTTCTCCTCCATGATTTTGAGGAATAATTATGAAATTTGCAAGCACAAAAGGAAACCTAGTGTTCAATTCCTTCTTAACTACTACATTCCACTGTGTCACTGAAGGGTTCAAAAGTAGTTTGCCAATTTCTTCACCATGTATAGATCCATAAGCTCTTCCAGGATCATATCTTCAACATGCTTGGATGTGTAGCCCTCATTTTCATGAACGCCATCCCAACATGGGAAGGTGCTTATAAATATTAAGTATCTGGCTAACCATCGTAGACCTTAGCCTGAATATGTACACAGTGGTAAGGAAAATTGCCAGCAGCATCAGCCCAAAGATGAGTTCTACGAGGCAGGAATCAGGCAGGTGTCTACCCTCATTTCTCATTTACCAATTCTGATACCAACCCTCCTTCCCACAATACTGTCCCCTCTTCTCCTCAGCTTGATACTTCATCGAAATGATTGCACAA
>PVJH01036625.1:0-18636 GCA_004026705.1 Nesogale talazaci | reverse complement strand
TAAGTCCAGGGCATGGCCTCTTCTCTGGTCCTTCCTGGCTCGCGTTTCTGCATGTATCTCAGTCCATTGAAAACACCATGCATGGCGTGGGCCAGGTACGCCTCAGCCCTCAACGTGATCGTCTTCACTCTTTAACACTTTAAAGCGACCTTCTGTAGCAGGTGTGGCCCAGGTTTGATTTCCTGACCGCTGCTTCCATCGGCTTCAACAGTGGACTGAGGGGACTCAAAATCTGCACTTCCATGGTCATGCCAATCAAGAGGGATGAGGGGTGCTGTACCCGGACAGCAGGTGCACCCACACTGCCGGGGCCGATGGGGAGCCGTGGCCAGCCCAGAAGACCCGGCATGGCTGCCTCCTGTCCTGAGCTCCGTGAATCCTCCCTTTCCATAGTCCATTTGAGACACAGGCAGGGAGGCCCCATCCATCCACTCGCCATTCTGGGGCAAGCTCTGTCTGCACATCCCAGCAGCCCCAGCGATGAGGCGAGGTCCTCCTTTCCAGGCTCCTGGGCTTCTTTACAAACACTGAGTCTACGCCACCCAGAGGATCCCCCACCAAGAAGAAAGACGAGAGGGACAGAAGTGGGGGGGGGGGGGGGGGGGGGGGGGGGGGAGTGGAGGGGTGTGGAAAGGAAGGAAGGAAGGAAAGAGAGATGACCGTCATGGCGGTTTGCACTCCCAAATTTTCCTCCGCTGGAAGTTGGAGTTTTTGGAGACCTCCATCGAACGGGTCTCTTCATAGGCGGTGGGCTCTGGTTTAGAACTCTGACTCAGTCCAGCATGTCCCCGCACACAGGCAGGTGAGCGCCGAGTCCCCAAGTCCCACCTCCCAGGGACTGCCCACCCCATGGTGGTCTCAGGTGGATTTCTGCCAGGAGGGCTGCCGGACCAGACGCAGGGATCCCAGAGCCCGAAGGCGGCACTGTGATGTGGCGGCTGAGGGTGGCAGCTGGCACGTCTGGCTTTCCTTTTGAACTTAAGACCATTTCAGACTTAGCAATCAGCCAGGCGAAGATGCTGATGCGATGCTCTTTCACCATCCGGGTAGACTAGAGAAACAAATCCAGAGACATTCCTAGGTGTATAAGAGAAAGCTTTAGCTACAAGAGCAGTTAAATATTGAGAAAACAACCCAGCCCAGTCCAGAGCAAGTCCATAAGTCCGAAATTAGCCCATATGCCCGATACCAATCTATAACGTCCTCTTCAGACTCACGAAACACATGCAATGACACCCAATGCAGGAAGATCACAGGCCAGTGGGTGGAAGGTCTTATGGATCCAGTGGCGGTGGAAGCATCTCAGCGCTGGCAGAGGTGGCTCCTTCAGCTCCACAATCCTAGTGGCGCCCCATGTGTCTTGTCAATGGAAATGTCCAGCAGGGAGTGAGCCTGCATCCTGCCTCCAGGGAGCTATTCATCTGTGTGACGCCTCCAAATGAGGCCTTCAAGCTGCAACCTGATTGACAGGCTCAACTCCACCCCTTCCTTCCCTCTCCCTCCTCTCACATTGACAATAGATTATATAACCATCACAAGGTGTTAAGGACTGAATTGCACCCCCAAAATAGATGTGCTGGAATCCTAACTCCTGCCTGTTGTGTGCAAGCCTGTTTGGAAATAGTTGTCCTTCATTATGTTAATGAGATGACACTCAAGTAGGGTGGGCTCTCAATCGAAGCGCTTCTCAGTTGTAAAAAGATTGGAATGGACGCAAGAGCACATAGCAGAAGGAAAAGACGGAGGCGTGCTGGCATCTGCAAGGATTGCTTCAGCTACTAAAAGCTGAAATAGACCCACACAGGAGGATGGCCAGAGAGCCTGAATGCCCAGTTGTAGCCTCTCGAACTGCAAGAAAATACACTTCCTTTCTTGAATGTCACCCACTTGAGGTACATAACGTCGTGGCGGTCCTACAACACCCCCAAAATATCTTGGGCATATTCCCTAAAGAGAAGAACACTCTTACCAATACTCCTGTCTTGGAGAACATGTAAGTCAACTGGCATAATACAGTCTACAGAGACAATGTTACATATCCGACTTCGGTGAGTAGTTGACTAAGGTCTAAGAGCTCATCAAAGCCAATGAAGATGTAACTATTGGTCTCTCCCCATCTAGAGGTAAGATGGTGGTTTTCAAAAAAAAAAAATCCAAGGATACCTGGAAAAAAAGGAGTCCGGATGACTGAGGAACCACTCAAACATCCATCTCTGTGACCCTGGGGACAGAAAAACTAGATGGTGCCCCGGCGAGCACCACAAATGCTCTGAGAGGAAGCGCACCAGAGAATGGGAGAAAACGTGTGGAGCAAAACTCAAAGTCATAAAGCAGCCCAGGCTTCTGGGTTGACTAGCGTCTGAGAGGACCCCCAAGACTGCCCTTAGCCATCTTTGATGCCTGCAACTGGACTCACGCCCATGGCTCAATTTTCAGCCAAACAGTAGACACACACAGTAAGAGGAACAAGGATATCAGTGAGGTAATGCAGTACACATTAGAATAACCAACCACATTACATCAAAAGGGCAGTATTCACCGGACGACAATGTTCCCGAGGGTTTGCAAACTTAGCCGTGGTGCCTAAGAGAAATGCCAGGATGCTCAAAGATGAATGGACTCGGAAGAAGCAGCTCAGAAGACACCAGGGCCTGCCTTCCTTCTGAGCCCACAGGGAGAGACAGAGAGAGAACCTTCCCTAATACTCTGCTCTGAATTGAGACATCTAACCTCTCCCGACACTGTGGTAAAGCACATCTGTGTTTTAAAGATGCCTAGTGTGACATTTCTATCTGAGAACAAAGACAACGATGGATTTTACAGTCAAAGAAGAGAGAAATGTGTCCCTGGTCCATGGCATGGTCCCACGCCCTGGTATTTAGTCATCATGTCTCCTCCATCTCCTGGAAGCCAGGAAAGTCCTGCATCTTTCTTTGTCTCTCAAGACTAGGGTCATTTTTCCGTGACATGGGCCAGTTATGTTGTAATACGCCTGTCAACGGGGAAAGACTCCCTGTCGGTTGATCTCCGTGGATGTTACCAAGGCAAGAACCACCAGAACGACATTCAACCAATGACAAAAATGAAATTAAAATTTACAGAGCCCCATGTCCAGAGCCCCATAGGAGGAGGGGGTGGAAATTGTGTTAGCCCTTTAAACTCTCAGGCAAAGGGATCCGTCCTTTCAAGGCCCTGGAGGAGGGACCTGGGTGAGGGGCAGGGCAAACACCCCACCTCCCCCACACAGCTGGAAACCCTGCCTTCACTAGCGTTTTTTAAGCCCACCGGATTGTTTGTGTAAGAGGAGGCAGCCAGGGGGGAAACCGCCAAGTTACACTCAGCTCAACCACAAAGGAGCTATTTCCACGCTTCCTCAAGTGGCTGAACATACATTTCCTCAATTTCAAGACCTACTTCTTTCAGAAAATCCACCACCCTTAGATTTCACACAAATTATATAACTGGCAGGCACGTGTCATGGGGGCGATGTTTCACCACCTCCGTCCAAGCTGTGATTGCATACCGAGTCCATTGTAGCAGGAACGTGAGTTTGCCAGCAAGCGAACCTGGCCCCCAGCCTGGGGAAGTGCTGTCTCCTTAAGCCTCTGGTGGGCCCCCACATGCCTCTGGCCTTCCCCGAATTCCAGGCGGGCTAGTGGCCTCTCTTCCACTGGCTTTGAGTTCATCTATTCCCAGACCACAATCCACAGGAATGAGAAGAGAGACAGGCATAGAGGGTCCAAGAAGGAAAGCCCAAGTCCACCGCTCCAACTTCAGCAGCGTGAGGGGCAATGACCAGAAGAGACAGTGAAGGGTTCGAAGTCGCAGCTTCTACTTTCAGTCGAACCACGATAAATGAAAAAACAAAAGCTGCTGCTTCTCGAAGCAGAACTGGAGGCGGAGAGGGAGGGGAAGCTCTGTGTCCCAGCACCGTTTCAAGAAAGGGAAGGAGGAGAACACACCCATTCCTGCGGGCACAGATCCAGAAACGTTTGCGTTCTCTTTGGCGCACGTCAGCCGGCCTGCAGATGATCGGGGCGCCGTCAGCAAGTAGCTGCACGGACATCCAAACCTCAGTCTCCAGGAGATGGATCAGAGCGGGGGCAAAGCACGGCCCAGCCTGGGGCTCCAATGCTATGGCTCCATGAACAAGGCCACTGACCCTTCAGAGTCGAAGTCCCACCCCGAGGATGGACAGCTGGTTAGTGTGGGGGCAAAGATGCGCTTGCAGGTCTCCAAGGTCTGGGACAAGCGTTCTCTCGGCCTCATGCATCTCCCCAGTGCATGGTGCACAGTCCCAGACACGGGGGCAGTGTGACCTGGAAGTATTCATCTCCGCACCCCTCCATTTCTCATCCACCCACGCCCCAAAGGGCTCTCATGTGAGAACTCATAGGCGAAGGCCTCTGAAGTCTTCCCTGAGGTGAGCTCTCCTGAGGCGGTCACTGTTTTCACGGAGCTTCAACTGCTGATGAAACAGCAAAGCGGGGGAAGGCGAGAACCAACATCTGTTGAACTGTTGTCGGCCCAGCAAGTCCCGGGCCAGGCCCCTCGCACACGTGGCCCAACCGAGTCTTGAATAGCCTGGCGAGATCGACACCACTTGGGGAAATTGGGATCAGAATTCAGGAACGCTCAAAGCGAAAGCATTACTGCAGATGATACTGCCTAGAGGCAGGTGGGGAATTCAGATCCACTTCTCCCGCCCCAAACACGTGCACTCACGCAGGGGACCCTGCTGTGGGTCCCTGAAGCGGAAGCTGTTGATGGGAGCAGAAGGCCCAGCCTTTCCCCCTTGGAGCTGTTAGTGGTTTCGAACTGCCAACCCTGCGCATGTGAGTCCAACCCGCCTGTAACCGCTATGCCACCAGGGCTCCATCCATAGCCTTTATCAGCCCTGATACATCTCCCAGGCCTTTGTGACTCCAAGTTTCATAGGGTTTCTTGAATGCATCCCAGCGGGGGAAGGAGATGCAGCTTCGAACCAACAAATGCAACACCCAGCAGACCCAGCGACAAGGAAATTGAGGACAACGAGAGGGTTGAAGGCTCTCAAATTCAAGGGTCTGCCTCACCTGCCTTTAGATAGTATCCCACGAGTCTACCACATTTTCGAATGGGCATTAATGTCAGGGCACAGTTTCCCCTCAACAGAACTTCCCAGAAATGGGCAATGTGACAAAGTCACCAGGGCAAGACCCAAGAGTAATATTAAAAAATGCTCTTCCTTGGTCGGAGCTGAGACCCCAAACACATCTGTAGACAGTGGGACGGCCCTCGAGGAAGGGTCACAAGAAAGGCATGAGTCAACCAGGGCGCAGTAAGCACCAGGGAAGCACACAACAGTCCTCTGGTTCCTGGAGGCTTCCTCACCCCCCACTGTCATGACCCCAGTGCTGCCTCTCACTGCGGACTAGACTGGAGCATGTGCACGGGTACAGATAAGTGCTAACTGATCACGACACATGGAATCCAGGAATGGGAATAGCAATACCAGAAGGGTACAGGGAAGGTGGAGAGAGGAGGGGAGGAAGAGGGAAAGGATCACAATGATTGACACCTAAACACACACACACACACACACACACACACACACACACAGATGAACAACAGAAACCATGAGGGAAGGGAGATCAGTGGTTGGTGTAAGATATGAAAATCATCATAATAATTTATAATTTTCCAAGGGGGGGAGGGAGGGAAAAAAGAAGAGCTGATACCAAGGGCCCAAATAGAAAGTAAATGTTGAGAAAAACAATGATGGCAACGTATGTACAAATATGCTTGATACAGTCGATGCGTGGACTTTGATAAGAGTTTGTTTGAGCCCCAATAAAATATTTTAATTTTTTTTTTAAAAAAACTGCTTGCCCTTGCTTTTACTGTTGCCAGCTTGCTGAAGGCTCCCTGGCAGTGCATGCTAAGCAAAGTCCTTGGTCTGCCGGCTCGTTAACCATTAACGCACCTCGCAACTTGAGGAAGCAAGCTTGCGCAACGCCAGGTAAAGGACAAGGGGTGAGGGGGTGAAAACAGAGGCCCCGCGGGTTATAAAACAAGCCTCTGTCTCTCCATCAGCACCACACGGTTTTTAAAA
Source organism: Nesogale talazaci (assembly GCA_004026705.1). Taxonomy (NCBI): domain Eukaryota; kingdom Metazoa; phylum Chordata; class Mammalia; order Afrosoricida; family Tenrecidae; genus Nesogale; species Nesogale talazaci. The sequence goes on along the minus strand of PVJH01036625.1, from coordinate 12,542 downwards.
TTGCCTCACAAGTCTCTCCCACTCCTCCCACGAAGAGGTGCAGCTATGAAATCCCTCGTGAATCTAGGTGGGCGTTGTGGCTTGGACCAATAGACGTGATTCTTCTAGGTAGCTTCTTTGGCTCAGGCATGAAGGCCACCAGGCTTCCATCAGGTTTTTTGTTGTTGTTGTTGTTGTTGTTGTTGCTGGGTTTTTTTTTTTCGGGGGGGGGGGGGGGGGGGGGACTGCTCCCTCTGAAGGAAGCCAGACACCAGACAGGAAATCAATCGAGTCGGGGCCACCATGCTGGAAAGGTTCCACTTGGATGCTCTGTGGCTGACACCTCCCAGGCTTGTGAGGGCAACCCTCTCAGACATCCAGTCCAGTCGAGCCTTCAGAGGACCACAGTCCCAGAAGACATCTGACCGCAGCTGCCAGAGACTCCTCCCCGAGTCCCCGACCCACAGAACCACCATCAGCAGCATGAAGCTGCTGCTTTAAGCCGCTGCCTTTCAGTCATTTGTTGGGCGGAATTGGTCACCAGAACCGCATGGCAGGCCAATGGCCTGATTGCATCCTTTCTCCCAGGAAAGCCAAACACCAGGAGGGAAAAGCCTTAAATCTAGGTGTTCGCAAACTATGAGCCAGAGCCGAATGCTTGTGCCTGCTGGAAACAAAAGGGGGCGGTGGATGAAGACAACCAAATCCCATTCATCACGCTGAGCTTGTTTTTGAGGCCCAACAATGCAAGACCGTATATTAGGCAGGCTTGCCTGCCGTTATGATAAACAGCGGATATGCCTCGCATTGTCTCCGCACTAGCGGGTTTCAGTCTGTCACAGTAAACAATATCTCTTAGATCACCCAACGAAGCACAGCCAAGGAAAAGTCAGGCAAGAATAGGACAAAAATGTCTTCCATCTTCCTTTGAGGAAATGAAAGGGCACCACCACTCTCTGAGTTCTCTTCGGGGCTGCATGTGGACACAACGGGAAGACCCCAGGTTCGGATGGGTGGCATCCCGCGGGGCTGTCTTCCGTGGCGGAAAGAACCATGTGGCCACAGGCAGATTAAGTCGCTCCATGAGCAGCGCCGGGCAAAGATAACCGGGCTGCCTGCCAAAAGGATGAGGTTCAGGAGATGTTAATTCATCCAGTCAAAACACACACACACACACACACACCCCGCCACCACCACGCGGAAAGCAATAAATGCTCCCAAGGAAATATAACGGCTCCATATTAAAAGGCTGCAGTCCACAGGGGCCAGAGATCTCTCCACAGAGGAGATGCCAGGGCCAGCTTGGGGATTTGAAGAGTCTCTAAACCCCAGGAGTCCTTTGGGCAGTGCCGTTAACCACTTGGCAACGAACCAAACGGTTAGAGATTCCAGGTCACCCAGCGACCCCTCCAACGAAAACACTGGGTGATCTTTGACCCCGCAACGTCAGCCACCCAAAGCTGAACGGGGCAGTTGTACTCAGACTCGCGGGCACTCAGTAGAAAAGTCAGGAAAAAGTCGTGGCAACGAGTGTGAGATCCGGCCGACGAGAGAAACAAATCCAGAGGCCCTCATGTAGAAGGGAGGGCTTTACAGCAAGAAGTAATTGTATATCTGAACACATCCCAGCCACGTCCAACTCAAGTCCCTAAGTGCGACACTAGTCTCTAAGTCCCTCTTCAGAATCACGCAGCCACATGCAGCGATGCAGGATGCAGGAAGACCACAGGCTGGTGGGTGCAAAGTCTTGTGGATCTGAGGTCAATGGAGACAGGGCGGGACTTCAGCAGCTCTCAGGGTGGCCAGCAAATAGGAAGGGAGAAGGCAGACGGAGGTGGAGGTTCCCAGGGCCCTCCTTGTGTGAGGCCACACTCCCCAGAAGGAGTGTGACCTGATTGGTCGGATGCCTTTTCTATATCTTCAAATTAACATAAAGTGACCTGACTATTACAGGGAGAATCAGTCCCTAGTACAGCAGTGAGTCTGCCAGTCCCCAGCCTGACTTCTTTTTGGAAGAGACACCTCAGGCTGAGAAGGCAGGCATCATGGATAAACTTGAGGGTAGGTGGGTATAGAAAAGACAGCTTGTACTATAAGAGCAAGGGTTCCAGTCCAGAGGCCATGAAACCTTTCTGGATTGTCTCATTTGCCTTTATAAGCTGGGGGGAGGGGGGACAAATCCAATCTTCTGGGGGGATAATAGAGTGCATTTCAATATTGAATAGCTTTGTCCATATCCTAGCCAACAGCCGATAGGAACATCTCTTGATTAATGGTGTGTGAGCTGTGCCCGTCCGTCAGTCTTTTCCCATTGAGAAACAATGCTAACCCTTCAATGCATGACTCACATGTAACATCCAGTTGGAATACCTAGTGGTTCTTCATCTTGGGAAGCTTTTCCACTACTAAGTCTTGATGACTTCCCTCCCCCAACCCCAGCCCCCAAAGTAGATGAAGATGTAGTTCTTGGCTGCCAGTGCATCATAGCCGTTGTCATGGAGTCCGTTTCAACCCATGGCACCCACACAGAGAGGGAGGGCCGAACAACCCCCACCCCCACCCCATGGGGGAGGAAGGGCGCCCAAACTGCAATCGTTACAGACAGAAGCCCACGGCCACGTTGCTCCCACAGAGCAGCTGGTGGCTTCAAACCGCCCACCTCTGGGTTTGGCAACCGGTCCCTACACCGCTCTCTTCTCGACGGTAGACAACACAAAGCTGCCTGTGCCACACTCTCCATCCCACGTGATGCAGTGCACAGACGACTCGGTGAGTCAGGAACCCACCCCACATGTCCACCAACGGCCAGGGGTAGCGACCATAAAGGCAAGGCTCCCCATCCCCGCCGCCCCCCGCCCCAATTGTTCCACCAGCCTTCACAGTTCTTCAAATTCCACCCAGGGAAACTCAGTTCCTCGGCTCATAAAGACAGCTCTTTTTTTTTTGGAGTCATTTTTATTGGGGGTCATACAACTCTTGGCCATCCTTCCCCGCCCCGCCCCGCCCCTCCCTGCTTCGGAAAGCTGTAAAGTGCGCTCATTGTAAAATAACTCCGGGACACACTGAGCAACAGAGCGCCAGTGAGAGGGGCCCCAGCGATCTTGGGAACCGAGCCACAGCATGTGCTGGCCCCGCGTGCCGGAGGGGAGCTTCTCACGCGACCTGTGGGGTCGGTTCGCCTCCCCCGACCCCTTAGGTCACGAGGCTTCCACACAACACAGTACTATGAAAGGAAGAAACGGGGAGATGAAATGCCGCTTGGGTGGGGACGGCAACATCAGATGGGGTGTCAGTGGGGGGATGGATGTTTCCAAACTGTTACTTCCCAGTTTGCGCATTTATTTCGCTCGGAACGGGCAGTCCCAACCCATCAGTTAGGGGGCACATTTTCCTTTCCTCTACATGTAGTTTCACACACACACACACACACACACACACACACACGTCATTCCATGGCCTTCATTTTCTTCCTTTCCATCCAACACGGCTGTTGTTCCATCCCCACACACAGCATCTGTGTTTCACATGACCATGCCCAAAGAAGGCGGACGCTTCCACCCCCGTGAGCAGGTGTTTCTGCTGGTGGAGGGGGCTTCCAGGCAAGAGGAGAAGACAGGGTCTCTGGCTTTTGCAGAGTCACCATGAGGCTGGTACAGGAAGAGGCTGGGGGGGGGGGGGGGGTTGGGGCAGAGCAGGTACTAGGAAAGGGGGCTCTGCTTGCTTTGTAGGACAATGCCTAAGGTCGCAAGTCCCCAAGGGCAAGCCATTCTCACCCACACTGCCCCCTGTGTGCAGGGACTGAACCAAACGGGAGGACACACAGACAGAAAGACCCAGTCCTCCGCCACCCCAGGACTCAGTCTATCACATGGTCTGATGAGTACATGCTAGGGGAGGGTGCTCTGAAAAGCAAGAGGCAGGAGAGACGGCTAGAAGAGGCGCCGGGGCCCCACCCCGGGGTTCTGATTGACTCAGCTTGGGTGGGGCTGGGTGTCCGCAGGCTTTGCAGGGCTCAGCTCATGCTGATTCAGCTGCCTGAGGACCACGGCAGCATGGCGCTCGGCCCAGTGAACCCTCCAAGTCCCACCAAAAAGAAGAAGTCCCAGGCTTGAGCAGGTGAGTTCATCCCATGCTTGACCAATGATGATGTTATAGATGTTATAACATCTATAACGCTGCACCGTGGCCGGGAGGAGAAAACCGAGGGCCAGAGACGTTAGGTAATGGGCCCAAGATCTCACAGCTATGAAAGAGCGGTCTGTCCTTATCTGTCCTCACGCGTCCATTGAGACACCTGTTGACCTCTACTAGCGTGTGCCAGCTGGTTCTGCGCTGAGCTGCGAGGTCAGCAGCTCGAAACCAACCCCCACGCCTCAGGGGACCGTGGGGGCTTTTTGATCTCGTAAAGGGGTACCGTCTTGGAAACTCACGGAGGCAGTTCCACCGTGTCCCACATGATCACAGTGAGTCGGCCCTGACGCGACGGCAGTGAGTTAGGGTTTCTTTTCTTTTTTTTTTTGGAATCTGTGCCAGGCAAATCCCAGATGACCACATAGCCTAACGCAGCGGGGCTCCCTCAGGGCCACAAAACCGATCTCTACCTCCCAGTGCTGGGGCCTGCAGGAAGTCCTGCTGATCCAGTGACCTCCCAGGCCCTCTGCCACAGCCTGGGCCTGAAGCAGCTCTCTCGCTGGCCCTGTGCCCAGCACGAGTGCCTCTGACAAAGAAAGGTCATGACAGAGGGCCTGGTGGAAGTGGGGGGAAGGGCAGGTGCGAGCAGAGTCATTGCCAGGCCTTGTGGCCAGCAGGGTCCCAGGGGAGGGTGTATGGAGGGTGGGGGGCAGCTCTTCACCCAGCTACCAGCCACCCGGGAGGCTCCTGGCCTTCACTTTGCTCCGTGGCTCTTAAAGCGGGTATGCACACAGTATGCTCCCCCTTCGCCGGCTTCACCCTGGGACATGCACAAGGATGCCTTGTCCCCACGTCACACAAGGAACGTGGGGCCTACAGCCCTCTGACCGGAGCCCATGGCACCTGCCTTCCCTCCACCTGCCCAGTGCCCTTCCCCGAGGCCCGCACTTGCTTGTTTCTTTCCTAAATATACAGTAATTCAAGCTGAATACCAAAAAGAGCCTTTTAAAAAATGGAAGGAAAATAAATATCACTCATCCCACCCCTCAGAAACCATAACTGGTATTTAATCTTTCAGATATGGAAAAGGACATTTTGTATGTGTGTATGCTTTGCCTCTCTCTCTCTCTTCTGTAATCTTTCTTCTCTTTCCCTAACATGCTTCTAGGTTAATAACCAGTCGTGTCATCATTTTCAGACCTCGATTCAGTCAGGATTTACATGTATCAGTTAGTCAATGGACACAGAGATGTATAATCTTTCCATCTTAAACAATACCACAATTAACCTTATTGAGCCTATTATCCTTGACAAGTTATGTCTCTGGCCTAAATTCCTATAGGTGCCAAAGCTGGATCAGAGGTGACTGTCCCTTGATATTTTGGGAGGAAGAAGTGTGTATGTGGGGGGGGGGGGGACTATGGAAACACACAGAGACTTAAGTCCTACGCTTCTGAGGATCAAACTCCAACAACCTTGAATGGGCTCCCTCTGCAACCAGCCCATCACCCCTGAGTGCTACGAACCACACCTGCCTCTAAGTCCCAGCTTGGCTGGGCCGTCAGGTCTCCTCTGTCCAGTGGGGGCCTTCAGGCCTCGGCATGGAAGCCTCATGCCAGCAGAGCCTCCCCTAGCCTCCCAGAGGGCCCTGTCCTTCCATCTGCCAGCATGTATCTGGAGCCTGACAGAGGGGCGGGTTTGAGCACTGAGTTGTTCAATGCAGGGTTGATGGTGTCGCCCCATCAGTCATGCTATGGGAGAAAGATTTGGATGAGCTGCGGGCAGTGGGCTTCTGTTTTGTTTGTTACAACTGCATACGTCCTCAGGGAGACTGCTCTGCCCTGGAGGCAGGGGGTCTGTCCGAGGTCTTGTTGACCACCGAAGTCCTTAGCCTCATCCTCAAACTTGGTCCCCAGGGCTCCATCCTGCAGGATCACAGTCAGGCCAATGTTTATCGGATCTCACCAGCAAACAGGCCAGGGAAGCCTCCCTCAACCGGTTGGGCAGCCTGTCCCCAGGCCCTGAATTTGGAACCAAGGTCAGGGAAATGTTCTTCCTCTCAACCCCTCAACCATTGATGCTGGCAGAACGCCCTCCAGCAGGCTCTTTAAAACACACACACACAGAGCTTGGAGAGAGGACACCTCCCAGCACTCTCTGGAGAGAGGACGTGCCAGGCCATGACCACACTATCCTCCAAGGAATGTTACTCCTCTCCGAACTTATGCTGACAATTTACTAAAGACAGACCAGGCTGCTTCCAATTCACTCCGCAAGTTCCTAAGCTCAAAAACATTGTGTCCTGTTTCCCCCTTTGGAACCGTTCTGTGGTTTCTGGAGCAGGCGGAGAGCAGACTCTAGCAAGGGGCAAGACTGACGCATGGCGGTGGGAGACAGACGTCCGGAATGGAATCATCTTTCAAACCGCCCTGCACGCACGTCTGTCCAGAAGCCACCCCCACCCGGGCGGGGAAGGATGAAACAGGAATATTTGCTCCGAGAACGGCCTTTGCCTCCGGGGGAAAGTGCAGCCTGGAAGAGTCAGTTTTTGTTTGCTCCAGTGGGCTGTGCGAGAGTGACCAGGCCTTGCTTGGCCCCCGTCTCCTCTTCTCCCTCCGCCCCAGAAGGAGCTGGCAAGGGAAATCATGGGAACAATGGCTAGAAATAAATCCATCCAACAACATGGCGTGAAACATTGCAAATTCCAATGGCAGTGAGATTTCTAAATCCTCGGGGCATCTGTTTTAGCAGACATTTGGCACACGCACACACACACAATAGCTCTATCGAATAGTTATCTTAAAATTACATCAGCCTATCTACTTTTATTACCTCACCCACCATGGCTTGTTACCCTTTCAAAGGGCTTGTTTCTCTCTCCGACTATGTCTCCTTTGCCTCTGTACCCTGCTCAGAGGCCCTGACGGCACGCAGGTCCTGGCTGGTGCACAGACTGACCAGGCCAGGCCACATACCCCCACTAGCAGTGGCCAGCCATTCCCAAGCCTGCCTGCAAGGTTCTCCCCTCACAGGGCCCCTACGCTCCCCAGATCCCCCCTCTTCTGACCATCTTTGCCCCAGGTATCAACTTCAGGCCAAACTCTTGTGCTCATTATATTTAAAACTTCCATCCCCATCTTCACCTCCCAGGAATCACCCCCCAGTAGACCCTTCCTGGGAAGCTACAGTGGTGCCATGGATTAAGGGTTAGGTTGCTAAGTCCAAAGGGCGGTGGTGGTCTGAGCCCGCCCACTCAGCCCCTTTGAGGGACCACGATGAGGCAGTCAGTTTCTGACGGACAGCCTTGCAAACCCTATGGGCAATTTTGCTCCGTCCAAGAGAGGACGCTGGAAATCGGAGTCCACATGCTGGTCTCCAACAGCAGCTGCACACAGACTCAGGGGAGCGGGAGGCTGTGGGCAGAGACAGAAGCATCTGCAGGCACAGGGACCCCACACTTGCTGGCAACAGGCTCCTGGAAGCTGAAATAGACCCTGAAGGACCTCCCCCTCGAGGCATGCCCTGAATCCAGACTTCTAGCTTCCTGAAACCCTGAAGCAAATACGTAGACACGTTCTTTCGAGCCACTGACGGGTGGCACGAGTGGCAGGGCAGCAGGCGGGGAAGCTGAGGCGCCAACGAAACACGGCCTGGTCCCCATGCATCCCCAATGGCCAACAGAGGACCCAGGACCAAAAAGGATGCCAGAACTCAACTGACAACGCACAGCCCACCCCCACCCCCCTCCAGAGAGAGAGAGAGAGAGAGACTGACAAGACACACACCCACTCCCAAGTGTGGCACATGTCCAGAGACCTGTGCCTCTGCCTCACGTGGGGACTACGTGCTTGAAAGATGGCCCGTCCAAATAGAGCTGTGCTCAGCTATAAAACACTGCCCTGATTTCGAAGGCTTAGGACTGAAACCACCAAAAAGCAAAATATCTCATTGGCACATTTTGGGGGGAATGAATTCCATGTTAAAATGATCCTGTCTTGGCTATTCCGGGCTAAGTAAAACATACTCTCAAAACGAATCTCACTAGGACTGAAACCACCAAAAAGCAAAATATCTCATTGGCACATTTTGGGGGGAGTGAATTCCATGTTAAAATGATCCTGTCTTGGCTATTCCGGGCTAAGTAAAACATACTCTCAAAACGAATCTCACTTTCTTTCTTTCTTCTCTTTTGGTGCAGTGACTAGGACATCCCTGATGTAGCTGGCGTCGGACTGGGCAGCTCTGTGTTCGGCAGCCTGGGTGGCAAGAACACGGAGGAAAACAAAAACAAAAACAAGCAAAAAAAGAACCCGGAGAAGAGTCGGCAGCCACTCAGCCCCGGCCCTCACCAGCTCGCCCCATGCTCTCCAGAGCAAGGCAGGAAACACCTGTTCTGTTGGCTTCCTCTGACGCACAAATATGTAAATGTATTCAGAAATGGGATTCGGAAATTCGAGCTGAAAAGAGTTTATGAGATAAACCAACTGCACCCTCAGAATGCAGGCTGTCTCGTGAATGACAAAACACCGGCCCACAAAGAGTCGGCAGGCACAAGCTTTGCTGGATGAATAAAGGAAGCCTTGGCAAAGGAGGGGGGGGGCAAAGATTTCCCACTTGTCGATTCATTTGAGGTGACCCTGAGTAGGCTGTGGCTGCTGACTGGCTGGCTGGAAGTAAGCTTAAGGCAAGCTCCAGGCACATCTGGGGATCTGCTTCTGGAAAACTCGGTCGTGGAACCCCACCGTGGAGCACAATTCCACTCGGACACACGTGGGCTTTGCTGACTTCAGAGGAGGCTTGGCGGTCACCGGTGTGTGTTTGGGTTTGCCTCTTTATTTGGGATGGCCAAAGGAAAAAGCTGGAGGGAGTTCTCTTAGACATGGCGCCGGGCTAGAGCCAGGGTCAGCGCACTTTTGAGGCAGCAGAACCAATCCGGTCCCTCACAGCCATTTCAAGCTTATTCATGAGCCAGGAATGTCATTTGACAAACTACAGAAATCACTAGGCTCGGAATTATCTCTGTTTTCCCATTTTTGCATCAGAGCCACGAGTGAGGACTGAGAGAGGCTGCCAGGGCTGGAGAGGCAGTTTGCTGACTCCTGGGCCTGACCTGTGAGGCACGGAGGAAGAGGCAGCCTCTGCCTTCCCTAACCTGGCCGGGTTGCCCCCAGGCAGAACTTTCTACAGTGATGGAAGCACTCCCGGCTCTGCCCAATGCATGGGCTCCTGAGCTTCTGTACTGTGGTGATTGTGACTAAGGAGCTGAATTTAAATCCTGGGTTAGGAGAGGTGGAATGTGGCCACCCCCTTAGCCAGCCCCCACTCTCTCCAGACTGCTAGGGCAGGACAGAGTAAGGGAAAGCTTTGTCAACACTCAAGGCCCAAGAGAAACGGCACGGGTTTGGTTGTTGCCATTTATTTAACATCTTAGAAATAGGAGATTCAGAGAAATTGTAGTGGCTCCACATCATAGACTCTATGGATCTTAAGTGGAAAAAGAAAGAAAACCAACACAATGCCTTTCCTTCACCTGGGGGAGAAGGGCAGCTAGTTTCGTGCATCGACCTTTTACAGCACTCGGAACAGCCAGCTTTTCCGTCAGATTTCAGCCACATGTGGTGCTGCCAGGGCCTGAGCACAGTCCTGGCCTTCCTGTTGACCTTTCTCTTCATATCGCCCAGGACAGAAACCAGCCCTTCCAAAGCCTCCCGGCATGCCTCCCTTACTCTCTGACACTCATTCACAGGCACTCAGATACTCAGTAAAACCTGTGAAAGCCAGAAGCGGATACAAGTGGAAAACTCAGATGTTTCCCCTTAACAGGAAACGATAGCCAAGCAGCAGGATCGCAACCCTGTCAAAGGCAGAAAGCTCGGTGAGAGCCGGAAAAACAAGCCTGCCTGGTCTAGTTCCAGCACTCGCTCACTCTGCAGCGTATAGGTATAGCGGTGGTTCGCTGATGAATGGCAAAAGCAACCATTACTAACCAGGGAGGGGTGAGGACTAATTGGCAGCTGTGAAGCATGCAAATCTACTGACACCCAGGTAGGGAAAACCTGCTCATAAAATTAAAAGCAAGCTTGCCTCCAAGATTTTTCCCAGCAGGAAGCCCTGCCCGGTCTCAACAGATTTTCCTGACCATTAAGATGATTGTATTCTACACATGCGTAAACTGCGGGGGAAGTGGAAGTGAATGGTGAGGGCAGGAAACCCCAGTGCAGTTCTGAATCCCAATGGAAGGCATGCTTCCAGCATAGTTCAGAGATTTTTGTGAGCTCATCCATGACAAAGAAAGAGTTCAGCAGTCTTTCCACAGACACATTCCATTTGGATCTTAAGCCTGTGTCATGTACAACACAGCCCCTGCTTTGCGCCACCCCCCACCCCCAGAGCTTCCAGAATGGGAAAAAAAAAATGTGAAATTGGATCCACAGGCGTTAGGCCCACAAGTTGGAGCTCCGTGATGTATTTTATCCCGTCAGGCAGCAGGGACTGTTGCGCAACCACTCCCAAGGACAGCCTCTGGCCATAACCCTTCAGCTCAAAAATCCCAATGCACGGTCTGAATGTCACCTCTTCCAGGGGAGACATTCTGTTTTCTGTACCTCAAGTTCAGTCTCCCGTCTGTTGATGTCATCCGTGGATTGATTCAACTTCTCCAGTTCTCCCTGGTGAAGAAAAATGAGAGAGGGTTAAATTTGAGATATATATATATAGAGAGAGAGAGAGAGAGAGATTTGAGAGGATTCAGCTTTGTTTCCAGTGTAACTCTGGCCATCAGCATCAGCATCAGAGGCTCACAAAACCCAATGTATAGGAAGAGGAAAGGAAAGGTCGGTTTCATTGTCCAGAAAACACACGAGTTTGGGCTGGAGGGATAAATGAATGTGGGGATTTTTGAAATTTTTATCTTGACCAGTATCTCTTTTAAGAAATATCTTACAGGCCTGGCCATTATTTGTCTTTTCTGGTCAGATGGAGGATTTAATGCAGGTATGCACCTCCTGGTAAACCGACCAATTAAAAAGGATTTGACCAAAAAAATAAATATATAAACAAATAAGGATTTGGCTCCTGAATGTGCACGGTAACCTCTGCCTCAGAGAAGAGAATTTCGCAGGGGAAGGGAGATGGAAAAAAAGAAAAGAACAAAAGCAAATAAAACCTCCTCTGCCAAAATAAACACCCAGTGAAAATTATTTAAATCAAAGGTAGATTTCCGTCTCAAATTAATTTGTGTATCAGTGTTTTTTTCTCCAAAGAGATCTTTTTTTTTTCTAAACTGCCACAATTATTCAACCTATTCAGTCCCTCCCCCACAAAACCACCTTTGCCCCAATGCTTTACCAAACATTTTCCAACCCAGCATTTGTAAAACGCACCCATTTTGAAGTGAAGCATCTTTCGTCTGCAAACAAAGGATCTAGCGAACTAAATTCCCTAGCAAGAATACCAGGTCGTGGCCAAAAAAGAGGACTTTCATTAATGGAACTGTTTCTAATGCATGGATTTTTTTTTTCCCCCCACCTGATCCTTTTCTCGCTCATCTAGCCACACAATTCATTTAAACCTCAACCACTGGGTTAAATGAGGTTTTAATTGATGTGGGCATTGAAAAGTCCATTACTACGGCTCCAGTGACGGCTGAGCGGAGCTAGAGCAATAGATATTTTGAAAAACAAAGATTTATGGGAAGGGTCGAAACACCGGTGCTGGAAAAAAAAAAGATTTGCTGTGTTTTTGCTCTGGGGGTGAAGAGGTTAAGCTGTCATTCACAGAGCTCGGCTGGAAAATTATTTTTTAATCATCCCGTTAGGAAATGGAGGCACGGAAGGAAGACCGGGCCAATCCCCTCGCCCCCTCCACGCGTCAGCTCTGCGCATCAGTGAACTGTCCCCCATTCCCGCTCAGACCAGGCCCTACCACAAGGGGAAGGAGGGTTTTAACCCATTTCGGGCCAAGAGGAGGTTTGAGCAGCTGGTGACCAGAACGCCGCCCCCCCCCCCCCACAACCCCAGTGTGCTAACAATGAATCAAAAGAGGAAAGGGGGGACTCGGGCGAGGCCCTTGGGCCAGGTGGGGACCGAGGGCGAAGATGCCAGGCCACGCTGCAGGGGCGGCAACGTCCACCGTGCCCGGTGCCCACAACCCTCCTCCCAGAATCGGGAGTCTGCCATGAAGGCGGCGCGGCCAGCCTGGCCGAGGACACCCCGAGACAGGCATGGCGCCCCCGCCCCCCCATTTCCCTTTGTTGTGCCTCCGCCCGAACCGGTGGTACACCGTGACGACCCCCAAAATCTCCGGGGCCTGCGGGGCGGGCGCGGGCTGGGTGGGGGCGGGTGTCCTCGCAATACAGTCAGGACGCATCCCAAAAGCACCGCAGCCCCCCCTCCTCCACGGGAGGGGGGGGAACCGGGTATTCACACACACAC
>PVJH01036624.1:0-18638 GCA_004026705.1 Nesogale talazaci | reverse complement strand
GCTGGATTTGTAAGGTAGAATTGGAGTCATGAAAGTGTGTGTGGGGGGGGGGGGAAGCATTCAAGAACTAGACGAAAGTTATATGTTTCATGGATGCTATATTGCACCCTGATTGTAAGGGGATGCCTGCAACCTTTCTGTAAGGGGATGTCCAGATGCCTACAGATGGGCTTTGGGTCTCCACTCTGCACTCTCCCTCATTTACAATGGTAGGATTTTTTTTGTTCTTTGATGCCTGATATCTAACCCCCTCGACATCCTGTGATCACACAGACTGGCGTGCCTCTTCCATGTGGGCTTTGCTGCTTCTGAGATAGAAGATCGCTGGTTTATCTTCAAGCCTTTAAGACCCCACATGCTTTGTCTTTTGATAGCTGGGCATCATCAGCTTTCTTTACCACATTTGTCTTCAGTGATTGTGTCAAGAAGGTGAGCATAGTGGAATGCCAGTTTAATAGAACAAAGTGTTCTTGCATTGAGGGAGTACTTGATTAAGGCCCATGTCCATCTGCTACCTTAGTAATAAGCTTATAAATATATGCACATAGATCTATTTTCCCATCGTCGTATAAAAATGTATTTAAATATATATCTGTATTTAGATCTCTATAAATGCCCTTTGCCTTATTCTTTCCTCTATTTCATTTTACTTTCCTCTTGTCCCACGATCATGCTCAGCCTTCATTTGGGTTTTCAATAATTCCTCTCAGTTACACTGCCCTTGATCAAACCCTACCAGACATCCTACATCCTAATCATCATCAATTTTAGATCACCTGTTGTTCTCTCCTCTCTGGTCTTGTTAACACCTACTTCCTTTTCCCTGCCTTCCCTCTCCCATGTCCCCCAGAACCATCAGTTCAGTTGTTTGCTCCTCCAGATTGTTTATCCCCCACCAATCTTATCTAGATAGACATGCTGGACTTTACAGACGACGAGGAAAAAGGACCAAGCAAAGGAAGAAAGTAACTTACCTAGAAATGAACTAGAGGCCAGAAAGAACTATGATAACTTCCTCATCAACTAACTAATCAATGAAAGATATATATAGAGAGAGATTCTGACCAATTGAAGAAAATAATGCCAAAATTCTTTGAACTTTAACAAACACCCTTCAAATAACACTGGTGTTGTTCCTGACCAAGATTATGGTCAACCCATTTAAGTTAAGGAGGTTTCAGTACCAATTTAAAAAAAAAAAAAAGTTTGTTTTTTTTTTTAAAGCTTTACTTACCACAATCCATTCAGCAATGTTTTCATAGAGTTCTGGGCTAAAAATTGCTTTTTTAAGCCGAGCTAGTGGTCCATCAGCATCTACTAAGCGACACCGCATGAAAACATCACAGTAGCCTCTGAAATCGTTGCAAGGAGAGCCAGGTTGCAGGGTGATGGTTTGACCACGGAAATACTTATTCCACTGTATAGAGCCTGTGCTGGCACAAGTTGCGGGCTCCACTAAAAAAGAAGGGGCAGACATAAGTGGATGATGTACTTACTCAAAGGGGTGGAGAACATGTGGAGGGCATGGGGTGGGCTGGAAAGGTGCCTAAATCATTACTATCATGTCTCTCTCATGGTTAGGATGGTTAACACCATTAGCAACTCACCTTAACAATATTACAAGATCAACCTTCTTCAACTCATGACTTAGTGTTCATAATGGCTTTAACAAATATGTTTACACAAAATAACGATAATTTATAAACTATAAAGGGTTCATGAGGGAAGGAGAATGGTGAGGGAGGGGGGAAATGAGGACCTGATACCAAGGACCCACGTAGAAAACAAATGCTTTGAGAATGATGATGGCAACAAATGTACAAATGTGCTTGACACGATGGCTGGCTGGCTGGCTGGATGGTGATAAGAGCTGTACAAGGGATAAGCCCTGGTGGCGCAGTGGCTGTGTGTTGGACTGTGGCCCACAGCAGCTGCTCTCCAGGAGCAAGGCTGGCTTCCTACTCTCACCAAGGCATGGCCAACAGGGAAGTGAGTGAAGGGACACACTGGACAGTATACAATATGAAATAGCAATCTGTAAATTATTAAAGGTTCGTGGGGGGGATGGAGGAAGGGAAATATGGGGAGGTGAAACTGGGACCTAAGTGGAGGGAGGATGTTTTGAGAGTGATGATGGCAACAAGTGTGCAAATGATATCTGCATACAATTGATGTTGGATCGTGAGGGGAGGTGTGTGAGTACCCAATAAAATGAGTCATTTAAAAAAGGGGGGGAGGGGATACCCCCGCTTTTTTAAGAGGAGCTTATACCAAGGGCTAAAGTGGAAAATGTTTGGAAATGTATGTGGCAACATGTATGCAGATGTGCTTGATACAGGTGATGTATTGAATGTTATAATAGCTAGAAGAGCCCCCAATAAAATTTAAAAAAAGACCTGTTCAAAAACCCCCCCATTCCCACCCCCCCAGAAAAGATGTAAATACTGACACAAGTATGCATACATATTGTGATTAGATTAAACCCCTAATAAAATAATTTCAAAATATAAATAAATGTTTAAAAATTAAAAAATAAAACCATGTTAATAAAAATTGTCATAAAGTGGGCAATTTTTTAAGTGTGTGTGTCAAAGGTGTTATTATTGTAAGATCCAAACAATAGGCATGTAGCATAGCTACATTTGGAAATTTTTTATGAGGAAAAACTTTATTGAAGACTATCAGTTTAAACTGTGTGTCAAAGCTTAAGATAGGGGCAAATAAGAGTTTTTAAAGTAGATTTTATATTCCTGTATTTTAAAAGCCTTACTTTTCTTCATACAGCAAACATGACATAATTCCTTATCATCTTTGCCATCAGAACTGGCACAGGTACATTCTTCCAAGCCATACTTCTCACATATAGAGCCCGCACATTGCTGGGAGAAAAATAAAGAGACAAGAGGTTTCATTCTTCTGCAGTCAAACCTATGATTTATAGTGACAGACTGGCAGGGCCAAGCTCCCAATAGAAATACAAGTTTTATTTAAATGACAAAATTTCCCTATAAAGCATGGATCCACATTAGAAATGGATCAAATACACACATGGAAAAGAGTAAGAAAGATAAAAAAATGTTGGTGGTTAGCAGTCTACTACACAGCCCCCAGTACCCTGGGGCTCTTTAAATTTGTAAAATAAATGGCACTTTACAAGAAAAGCTAAGTAAAACAAAGGCAGAGAAAGATTAAATAAACATCAATCTTATATTGGTTATATGACTCCTTTTTAAGAGTAGAGTAAAAATTTTCCTCATATAGAAGAAAGTGAAATTCAACACAGAAAACTTGAAAGGCTTTATATTCAAGAGACAATAGCCAGAAGAGTTCCTTTACCCAGGTTATTGAAATAATAAATGAAACTTAAAAGCAGTATAGGAAAAGTCACATGCCTGGCTGCACACCTATGTTTCTCTAAAGAATGTCAAACACAAGTAGTTGAAGATATGAAAGATACAGCAGTAGTATTGAAATGCCACTTGCCACTGATGCCACCTAAAGCCTTCATGGCTTTGCAAGGAGTAAAAGGAGAATTTAATTGAAATAGAGATCAAGATGAATTATTTTTAACTGTGTAGTCTTAAGAGAAAGCAATCATTCTGAAAGAAAAAGTTTTATAAAATTAAGTTAAAAGTACATAAAATGAAATTGCTTACCCCATTAATGCACACTTGTGTCTGCCTGTTGCAGTCTGTGAAGTTTGGCTTCGGGTCAGACGCTGGGCAGAGGGCTGTGACGCCATTGCACATTCCTTCTTTTGCACAGTCTGAATCGTCCCGACACTTTTCAAACTTCGACTTGAATGCACATAGTGATGTACAACAGGGACCTTGACTCGGGCTAAATGAACCATGGAGGGAATTAAACCAGGTCAATTACATCGATGTCTTTGTATACTTTGTGATTCCAATGTTTAAATCACAAGTCTCATCTTTTAAATGATAAGTGTATTACTGGTTGGAATAAGAGACGACTAAATATAACCATTCTAAAAAGGGCAACAAAAATTAATAAGGGAGCTGATACCAATGACTCAAATAGAAAGAAAATGTTTTGAAAATGACGCTGTCAACAAATGTACAAATGTGCTTGACACAATGGATGAATGGATGGATTGTGCTAAGACTTGTATGAGCCCCCAATAAAATAATTTCATAACTAGATAAGTACTTTTTTTTTTAAATGAAGATTCTTATTTTTATAATCAAAATATACTATCTATATTCAGGTCTCTTACTCTATTTGCCTATACTGAAAGGCTATCATGGAAAATGGGTTTGATATTAGCCAAGTTATCAAGATTTTTCACTTACAACATATCTGAGTCATTTTATCTATACACACCACACACTGAAAGTATATAAATAATTTCTATAGTCAAGAGTAATTTTGTAAACTAAACATACACTATGAAGTTACAAAAGTGTACATGCTTTATATTGCCTAGACATTTTAAGCTGTTATTCTACAACTATGAAAACATATAACATTTTGCAAGTTAGAAGCTAAAAGTGTATTTTACTGAGCATCCTTTGATGTCCACATAAACTAGCTTTACAAATAGCCCAGTCTGCTAACAATACTGTGCTAATCAATCCTGAAAAATAATAGAACAACATATAAAGACAACTTCAAAACTGCATGCGCCTCTAAGTCTCTATGTTACACGTGTTACAACTGTTTCAGGTGACTTTTTATAGGAACATCAACCTTGTTGCCATTAGCAAGGTACCTGCACTGTTTCCCAGGTTTCAGCTTGCATTTTTTTCCCTCTGGTTGGTTTGCATCAAAGCAGCAGTCATCTTTACACTGGTCACTGTAGCCACAATCACACTGTTCACCTTGTTCTACCATTCCATTTCCACAGATGGGCAGGCCAGATTCTAAGAAAAATGAACAAAATCAAGCTAACCACTACACATGCATATTTATTTTTATTTAATACACTCTTTAGTTAGTAAACTCTTTAGAGAACCCTAAAATAGGCAAGAATTAGACTGTGGAATCAGGAGGCCTGACATTAAGAGCTTTTCGGTTACTAACCAGCCATGTAAACCTTCACTAATTCCCCAAGTGCAGGACTGAGTTTCTTAATCTGTATAATGAAGGGTGTAGATTGGGTAGCCCCCTTCAAGGTTCCTCCTAGAAGTGGTCACATTCTATTTAGGCCAAGCCACAGTGAACATCACTGAATGGGGATTGCATTATTTACATCACACAAATCACTATTGGGATCATAGACAAATTTAGTGCTTATCAACTGGAGGTTTGGGGTGGGGATGGGACTAAATCATCTTTACTACAAAATCTTTCAGATTTACATAAAAGGAGTAAATGAACAGTACAACAAATTCCCATGTACATATCATTTTACTTAATTATCACCAATATGCTGGTCTTGATTCATTTGCCCTCACATTTTTTTCTGAACCATTTTTAAATGAGTTCCTGATAATACATTATTAACTCTGTCAAAACTTCAGGAAATCTCTAAAAAATAAGGAGAATTTTTTAAAAAACATAATCATAGATGAACACATCTGTAAAATTAAGATGTCTAAATGCCACCTAATGCCCAGCCCATGTTCAATTTTCCCATACATCTCTTTACAATCAATTGACACCGATCAAGCTGCAAACATGGTTACCCCCAACTGCATATCCTACCATTGCTTCTGATTGACCTATCTCTTCAGTTCTAAATTTTAAAAGAACAGTCTCCTTTAAAATTTTTCACATCCTGGATCACAGGGTTTTAAGTTTGATCCCTCTTTCCCTGTGGAGCTATAAACAATATGCTCCCCTTCAGTGGGTCAGTGAAGGGGTCTGACAGCCAACCCTCTGCCCAGGAGAGTTTGCCTTGGAGGTCAGCATTGAAGCTGCATTTTGGGGAGTGAGATATGCCTGATCAGAGCACACAAGAACAAAGGGGGAGGAAGAGAGAATGGAGTGCCTCCTAGCCCACCGAGTCTTGAGGATGATATTACCACTCAGAAAAGCTAATGCACAGAGAGGACCATATGGCCAGCCTCACTATGGATCAAGGCATCCCTCGCTGGCACATGGCCCTATGAGGACAACAATGGAGAAACCGGGTCTGGATTGTTCCCTCTCTGACCCAACCACACCATGGCAAAACACTGAGAGTGTGCAACAAAGCACGGAGCTCCCCAAGAGTGCCAAGGGTATCCTTTGGGTCCAGGATGTGGCATCCCATCGGACTCAACCAGGGGACACTCCTGGAGTCAATGAATAGTCCTTAAACTATTTACAGGTTTTTATTTTGTTATTATTTTTATTTTTTACATATATAGATAGATAGAGATATATATTGGACATGGGTTTTTGTTGTTATCATTTTTTGTTTGCTTTGGTTGCTTCTCTTGGGATGCCTGTTTTTTTCCTAGCACATATTGTTGTCTCTGTAGGTCTATTTAGATGGGATAGGCTGGATGAACATTCTGGAGGAGAAAATAATGGAATTAATGGTTTCGGGGGACACATGGGAGATGAGAAGGAGGGGGAAAGGAGGTGGTGTTGACCAACCCAGGGATAAGGGAATAACAATGGATTCAAAATCAGTGGTGACAAGGTGGGTATGAGAAGTCAGATGGACAGTGGACCTCTCCACTCTATCTACTAATAGTCAGGCACCATCAGCTTTCTTCACCACTTTTGCTTATGCACACATTTGTCTTCAGTGATCATGTCAACAAAGTGAGTATCATGGCATGCCAATTTAATAGACCAAAGTGTTCTTGCATTGAGGAAGTATTCAAGTGGAGGTCCAATGCCCATCTGCTGTCCTAATACTAACCCTAAAAGTGTATGCACATAGATCTATTTCCCCGTCATCATATGTAAATATATTCACCTATGTACATGCCTATATTTAGACCTTTATAAATGCCTTTTACCTCCCCAGTTCTTTCCTCTATTTCCTTTTACTTTCCTCTTGTCCCACTATCATGGTTTCCATTGAGATTTCAGTATTTTCTCTCTGTTGCATTACTCTTGCTCAATCCCTATCAGGCTTCTCACACCCACCTTGCCATCTAGCTCCAACATAGCCCACATGAAAGAAGCACACTAGCTTGTGGGACCACAAGGTGTCAAAGGGAACAGTAATCAGGTTTCAAGAACTACAAATTATATCATTTCATACCCACCTTCCTGATATGCTTGCTGACAACAAATGTGTGCATTAGCAAATGTGGTGAAATAAGCTGGCTATCAAAAGATACAGCGCCTGAGGCTTGAAAGCAAACAAGCAGTCACGTAGCTCAGAAGCAACAAAGCCCACATGGAAGAAGCACACCAGCTTGCATGATGACAAGGGGTCGAAGAGATCAGGTATCAAGCATCAAAGAACTAAAAATCCTATCATTATAAATGACATACTTCCTCAAGGTATCTCTTTTTTTGATTACAGTCCAAGTTATTTTAAATCTTCACAGCTATCCCTCAGTGACCAGAATAAGAACTTCTCCCTCTCAGGTTCTTCCTAGAGAGCTGCCAACTGGCCTGTCATGATTCTGCCAGGCCTATATTCACTTGGCCTGTGGTCTCCCTGCTTCAGCTTTACCTTTCCGCACCATCTGCATGCAGCTACAAGAGGGCTCTGTCTAGCATCGCCCCGTGCACTTAAGTAGGACTGGGCGGGGCTGCCTTCTTGCTATAACATTACTTCTTGTTTTAAAGTTTTTCTTAGACATTTCTGAGTATCACTGGTTTTGTTTCTCTAGACAACCCAGCCTAATTTGTGATAAAAATATAAACTACTAGCTATCGTTAATATTTGCTAAAATGGCTTTGAAAACTATATAAAGGGGCTTGATTATGTCGTGGGCAAATTCCACTCTTAATTCTACTTTTCCAAGAACTTTTTGAAACCCCCTTGTATGTCACACCCACAAGAACCACGAATATTAAAAAGTGATAAAAGTCAAAAGTTGTCGGGGCTGAGCCCCGGTGGCTTAGTGGTCGTGCGCGGGACTGCGGCCCACTGGGATGGAAGTTCGATTCCAGCTCCACGGAGCAAAGGCTGGGCATCCTACTCCCACCACCTGAGGGCAGTGATGACCCCCCTCCCCCCAAAAAAAAGTCAAAAGTTGTCAAGGATGTGGTACAATCAGAATTCTCATACTTTGATGAAAGTATAACATGATATAACTATTTTAGTAAAAAGTGTATAAAGTGCTTATAAAATTACACATACGTCTACCCTATGTTACAGTAATTTTACACCTTGTGAATGCCTACATACTTGTCCCCCAAAAATAAAAGTACATGTCTGACCAAGAGACTTATACATGACTTTCCTAACAACTTTTTTTTATATTAGTCCAAATTCAAAAGCCCCAGGTGTTCCTTCAATAAGAATGGATGAGTAAACTGTGAATATATAATACAATACTACTCATAAATAAAAGAGAAAATTGATGAATGAATATTGAAATATACTGAGTGGAAAGCCATCCATGAAAGGGTGTACGTAGTATATGATTCCACTTATAAGCAGTTTTAGTATATGTGCTGTCAAAGCAAGCACTTATAAACAGTTTTAAAATAGGCAAAATTTAATCCTTGGTAAAACAAATCACAACTGTTGCTTCTAGTGTTGTGCCTGGGGAAGAGACTGGAAAGGGGGATGCAGGAACTTTCATGTTACAGAATGTTCTAATTATCAAGGCAGGTGTTTGAGTTACAAAAGTGGATGCATCTGTCCATGGTCATTGAATGATGCACTTAAGATTTATGCATTCCTCTTACCTAAAAAACCACAAAGAACTGCACACTGTAGGTTAATGCAGCTTAGGTGTCTAGGGATGAAACACACTCATGTCTGATGCAAACACTCTAAATGTAACAAACAAAGATCAACTGAGGAGTGAACAGATGATAAATATGTCATAAAGCAAAGTATTAATCATGGTAGAATCTGGAGGGTGGGTATAACTCTTCCAAGTTTTCTAAGAGCTGGGGAAAGCTCATAATAAAATACTGGAAAATATACATACCAACAAAACAGTTGTTTCTCTTCTTCTCAAGAACCTGGCTTATATTTCGAATACTACAGAGTGAGAATTTGTTGTTGTTAAGTTTGTCTCCAGATGTGGCTCTTGCATACATAATGTAATTGCCATTTTCTTTTTGTCCTAAATTTTTAGATTCTCCTGGAGTGCATTCTGTTCCAGAATCATGCTGCCAAACAGAATTTCGAAAGTTACATTCATATGGTGAGGAAAAAAAAATCTACCAGGTCATTTGATTCTATGTAATTTCCTCATCAGAGTACAATGGAAGCTTATGGACTCTTTTCTTTAGAGAGAATCTTACAATTGTTTTAGATGGTAAGTTGTGCAATTTGCTCTTCTAGAGGCCAGTGTCTTAGCCAAAGTGGGAAATGACTGGAAGTCCAGTCATAGCACTGAAGGGGGTGGGGGGGTGGGGTGTCCAGTTTTAAAATATGAAGAATAGAGGGAAAACTGCCCCAAATCTATTAAAAGTAAGCAACCCAGTTTTAAAACTACTAACAGGATAAAATCTACTCAAAAGCTACTAAATAATCCTCAAAATAGGTGTAAAAGTGTACGGATTATGACTATTTCAAAGACAGCGATGGGGGTATAAGTGAAAGGCAGGAAGCAAGGCAACGAACCAATCCTTTAAAAAGAAACCTGCTTTCTGGCAAAGAGATAAAACCAAAAGATTGCTTACAGAAAGACAAGAGTTCTGTGTGCACGAGCATGAGTGAGTTGAGGGTATTTTTGTTGTTGCTATTATTGCTGGGGTTTTCTTTGGAGAGGGGAGGAGTTTACTTTTAAGAATATATCATATAAATTTAAAAAGCACTAAATTATAGCTATTTTTTGTAATTTTGGTATAATTTTCTCAAAGTAAAAACACTTAAGTGACCAGCACAATGGGACACTATCATATTCCAGTCTTCATTTTCTCTTGTAGGGGATGCTTGTTTTAAAAAGCAAACTTCACAACGCACCTAAAACTGCAAGCCAGAAAAATCTCAGGAGGAGGAAGGGGAAGACACTGAATTCTCGAGTAAGAGCTGTTACTACCTTTCCTCTTCCCCAATCTGGGGCAACTACTAAAAAAACAAAGATGGTCTCTTCCTGATACCTCAGCCTTTTTCCTGAGCCTACATTCAGCATATAATAACCCTGATCTCTGATGTAAATCGAGTCTTGATGAGTTGGTATCAACTTGATGACAGAAGTTCATTTGGATTTTGGTCTCCCAAATTATCCCCTTCTGGCTTCATTCTGAGGAGCCCAGGCAATACAGTGGTTACAAATTGGGTTGCTTACTGCAGTCACTCTTTTGGAAAAGGATGGGTTTGCTACTTCCATAAGAGTGACAGCCTCAGCATCTCACAGGGGCAGTTCTACCATCCTATAGGCTTACTATGTGTCGGCATCATCTCAATGGCAGTGAGTTTTTAATTACCCATATACTAGTGTATAGGCCAAGTTTGGGGGCACATTTTTAATGTCTTTGTGGTAAAATTAGGTGACTCGACTGATAATCAGGTTGGTTTATACTCGAATATATATAGTCATTTGTTTCACTCACTATAATTCAATTCAGTTAATAGTAACGTAGGGTGCTAGAATTAATCTCTATATTCAAAATTCACAAGGAAAAATATCCAGCAAAACTATAAAACTTTGATGCATATATTTTAAATTGCAAACTATCTTAATATCTTCCCATGCACACCAATAAATGTTATAAAAAGGCAATTCAAAAAGTAGTGCTACAAGGTATCCAGTTCATATATGCATGTTTATTCCAAACAATGTGTTTATATGTGTCTACGATCAGCGATGGTTATAGTCAACAATACATTTGTTTTATTCAAGCTAAGGTGTCGAATCACCAAAAAAGGTCAAATAAAAGCAGTGGACTCCAACGGGATTTGCTAGGCCAATTAAATTCAAAGTAGAGAGGTCAATCAGAGTAATGCTGACATTTTGGGGATTTGAAAAGGGTCATCTTCATAGAATTTCTCAAAGGACACAGTATGAGCAAAGGGGTTATTACAAGGAAATTAAAAACTGCTTTAGTGAACAAAATTCAAACAGGAAAGTTGCACCAAGGAATATTTTTTCATCATGACAATCACCCTCTTTGAGGGTGGCAAAGGCTGTCCTAGAATAGCCCACTCACCATATAACGCTGATATTTTCCTTCAGACTTTTTTGTTCCCCAAACTCAAAGAACATTGAGAGGAAATAGGATTTGAGAACTTCTGGCAAGACATGCTACCTAGTCCCTCTACAACAAAGATACAAGGGGCTGAGCCCTGGTGGCGTAGTGGTTGTGCACGGGACTGCGGCCCACTGGGTTGGAGGTTCAAATCCAGCAGCAAGGCTGGGCCTCCTACTCCCACCACCAGAGGGCAGTGATGCCCTCCCCCCCCAAAAAAAAAAAACAAAGATACAAGAGATATGGATGATAACCTGGAACCTGAGCTTTAGAGTAAAGGGTAGAGACATGGAGGTAGAGACATGGATTGAATACTAGTTGGGAAAAGAAGCTGAACAAGATTGCTAAGACAGGAGGCAGATGGAGCAGATGAACTGTGAGCTATCCTGACACCACAGTCATTTTTCATGTTTGGAAGCAGCTACTTTCCAGGGCAGCTTAAGCACATACACCAGTGCTGGTGATCCTCCTCTCACTTTCTACACCTCCCTGATGGTCTGAAGCATGGCCAGGCCCCACCCTCATCCACTCAGTGGCCAATGGCATAACCACACAGCTATGCTGTCAAGGTATGCCCTTGTGGAGGTAAATCAGGTGCAGGTGCATGCTCCTCCTGCAGATGGAAATGTACACACTCTGCCTCCTCCCACCAGCAGACCACGTGGTGTCAAATGGGTAACCTGTCCCCAGCTTATCTTTAGACGAGCAGGAACTCCTTACAAAACCAACCACCCTGCCCTCTGTGCCTGCAAGAAGTCCTTCCAGGTCCAAGACCACCGACCCAGCCACCATCTGAACCAACACGAACACCTTCTTGATCAAGTGCCCTGACCCTATCTTTAAGGCTAGCAAAAACTTAGTGACGGGCAGGGTGCCAACACCTGCCCCCACATGACCTCCTTGACTCCCCTCACCCTCTACCCCAAGTTTTCTCTTTCTGTGTGCTAGTTTTCTCTTTTGTTCCAAGCATAGTCATCCATGTGACATAGTGAACATGTTTCGGCAGAGCTTTCAAACTAACACAAACTAATAGGAGCTGGTAATCTACTTCCAGAAACTAGCCAAGGGACCGCAAAGGAATAGCCTCTGACTCACTTGGTTTGGACATGTCCTCAGAAGAGCTCATTCGCTGGACACCAAGTGGGAAAGAGGAGAGAGTGAATGAAAGCAAGGGAAAACCTCATTAAAACAAACGAGCATGAAAAAAACAGGCATGATAGCCTCACCAAAAAGGCACATGCCAGGGATCACTATTTCATACTATTGTATATGGGGTCACCATGACTTGGCATCACCATTGTGGCATACATCTATCTATCCAGCTATCAATCCTAAGAATGGTTTTTTTCCATACTTAAAAGATTATAAACCAAAAAGGAGAAAGTCAAACACATATCAAATGTTGTCCCAAAGTCTAAAATGTTTACAAACAGACCCTTTACAAGAAGAGATGCCAGCCCCTGGCCTAGAGGGGGGCACACAGACACTCCCTGCATGAGTGCCCCTATTTGTTGGGTAGGGTGGAACATTTCAATAGTAAAATACAGAAAAATACAAATCGTGCAAATGCCAAGGATGCTTGCTGTTAACAGATACAAAACAATAATAAAATACTCCACCATTTGCTATAAAGCACACTTGTAAACAATAATGAGTGGGTCTCACTTTAAAAATATTTGAGTGAAATACGTATTCAGCTCAGTCCTAAGACCATGTACCAGAGGTGTACCATGTATGAAACTGACAAAATTTCTTGTCTTTCTAAGATTTTGGTGGAATCATTATTTTACATTCCTTGTTTTAATCACAAATATTTTTATCTTCCTCCCGATCAGTGTGATCAAAGGCAGTGTTTTATTCTAGCACAGAAAAATGAAACATTTTCATTATTTGTTTCTATTATAAACAAAATCACTCCAAAAATAAAAGTTATGCTAACAGTTTGTGAGTTTTTAGAAAATATAACAATACTTACTGGAGATCCAAAGTTATGTCCAACTTCATGAGCAAAAGTAATGTGAGAAACTTTGGGAGGTACATGAGATCCATAGTTCTGCACAGTAATTATTCCAGTGTTTAAGGACTTCTTCTTGCCATCTGAGTAGAGCTTACTTTTTTCACATATTCCCCCAGAGCTTCCTGATACAAGGAAAAGGGGAGAGAAAAATTTTTTTCTTGCTAAATTAATATCTATTCTCCTAACAAAATAGTTGTTAAATATAATCAGTAAAAAATCGATGCTAAAATGTAAGCTGCACAGATCCACAAGTATTCCATTCCGTTGTGCACAGGGAAGCGATGCGTCTGAACCTGCTTGGCAACTACTGAACAACTTCCTTCTCGAGTCTAAAATATCAATGTATCAAAAGGAAAGTAATTCTGTCAAAGGTTTTTTTTATCATCATTTGGGGGGCTTATACAACTCTTATCACAAACCATACACCGATTAAATCAGGCAATGTCTGTACCCATGTTGCCTGCATTCTTTTCTAGACATCTATTTTCTATTGAGCCCTTGGAATCAGCTCCTCTCCCCGCCCCGCCCCCCAAAGCCCCGACAGAATGTACATTAAACAAAGTTCCATGATTGACTACAAAGTCCTTAAAAAATGTTCTACTTCTGCCTCTACTCAAGTCCTCCCTGCACACAAATGCACTTTATCCCAATAACCTGGCATTCTCTGATGCTCACCTTCCCAACATGATCACTGGAAGTCAAAACAGATGCATAAGCAAATGTGGTGAAGAAAGCATCACATTTAGTGCCCAACTATTAAAAATATACAGTATGTGGGGTCTTACAGGATTGAATTTAAACAAGCAGTCATCTAGCAAGGAAGCAACAAAGCCCACAAGAAAGAAGCATACCAGCCTGTGTGATCATGAGGTGGTAACTGGATCGGGCATGAGAAGACCCAAACCAAACAATCATATTGATGTGAACAAGGGATACTAGAGTGGTGACCCAAAGTCCATTTGTAGACAATTGGCTATCTCCTCACAGAAGGGTTACAAGGAAGGGATGAATCAGCCAGGGTAATAAAGAATGTAAAATATAAACAGTAAAAAATCGATGCTAAAATGTAAGCTGCACAGATCCGGAAGTATCTGTGAGGATGCAGGGCAATTGGAGCTCGGATTAATTGTTAGTGAAAATAAAAATATTGTCATTGTGGAAAAACTGTGGCATTTCCTCAAAATGCTAAAACCAAAATTACCATGTGACCCAGAAATTTCACTCCTAGATATACAATGGCATTTTAAAGAGAGAAAATGGAGCTCAAAGCTAATGCAATTTTTCCATGAAGCTTTTGAGGCCTACTAATATACCTCCAAGAGAGTCAGCTAGACAGATATACCATCAAAGAAGCACTATTCTCAATAGCCCAATGACAGAACTAATCCAAATGCCCAAAAACAGATGAATGGATAAACACTAAAATATTACTCAACCAGTATGAAAGTCTTGATCTACACTACAATGCAGATGAAGCTCGAAGACGAAAAAAAGAAAGGAAAACACCGCTATCAAGACAAAGCTGACTCCTAGCTCTTGTGTTATCAAAAACAGTGAATCACAGAATGGTATATACTGTACCACCTCATTATTTTAAAAGGCAAATGTATAAAGAACAAAACTTATTAGTGGTTACCAGCAGTGAAAGGGAAAGGGAAAAAGAAGGGATACTTAATGGTGATGGAAATATTGTTTTAAGGCAAAGATTGCACAGTAGATTAGTGTAATTACTGTCAGTAAGTTCTATATAAAGAAGTAAATGGCAAACGTTGTGTAGCAGATTTATCTACAACACTGACAAAACAAACAAACAAAAATCAGTGGCTGCTAAAGCTGCTTAGTACAAACAAAAAATCTCAAAGAATTTAACTCCCTGTTTTGGAGGTGTTACGTTCATGGTTTCATGGCCCATCCCAGCTTACTGGCCTCATATGAAAGAGCCAAAAAGTTTGTGGAAAATGGAATGAAAGATAATGTAATGGAAAGAGTTGACAAGCTAAGTTGTTGAATGCAAAAATGATGATCTGATATGCAAACCCTCAATTAATTCACTACAGATATTAAATAAAACAATGGAATTCCCCATGAACTTTTTGAAGCGCCTTAGAAAATGCTAAGTGCATCTACTTGGTGAGTAGTGTGTGGGGTCTTATAAGATTGTAAGTGGTCATCCGGTGTCTATGTACCTGGAACAACGGAGGGCAGTCCAGAATAGAAGAATGCCAATGACTGCCTTTGCTGGACTAGCATTAATGAACATTTTAATCAAAGATTAGATAGTAGAATCCTTATCAAAAGAGGTGGAATGCAGAACAGAATTTCAAATTCTTATAGACTCCAGACATCTTGGAGTCAAAAGGTTTGATGAATCTTTGAGATTGCTGTACTATTTTTTTAAACCTTAAATCAAAAAAATCCCCTAGAAGTCTTCATAAAACCAAAGTTTTGTTTAACCAGTAAAAAATGTCTGCATTGAGGGCTGAGCCCTGGTGGCGTAGTGGTTGTGCGGGGGACTGCGGCCCACTGGGATGGAGGTTCAATTCCAGCTCACAGGAGCAAAGGCTGGGCCTCCTACTCCCACCACCAGAAAGCAGTGATGCCTAAAAATTAAAAAAAAAAATTTTTTTTAATGTCTGCATTGAGCATTATGCTCTTTCAGGAACTGTCTGTGGTAGAGTCAAAAAGGAAGAAGGCCCTCGACAACACTAACACTGTGGTGACAATGGGCTTAAACCACAAAACTCTAAGGATGGCACAAGACCAGGCAATGTTTGGTGCTATTGTTCAGAGTGGGGACAGACGCGATGGCACGCAGCAACAACACATGGAATCATATTGACAACAACGCTCAAGACTGGCTAAGACCCTTAGGAGACAGCAAGGAGGAGGAGCAAATTCAGAAGAGAAGGGTGATAAGGACTATGTAATTAAATAAATGTAATCAATCAATGTCACAAAATTGCACATATGGAAACTGTGAACTGGCACGTGCTTTCTTTGCTGTGCATATTCTTAACAAAATTGACTTTTTTTAAACATAATTTTGGATCACTATTATGATACAATTTACAAAACTGGAATGTTCTAAAACATTGACAAAAAAAGTAACTGAAAGAATAAGCCACATAATGACTATGTCCAACAAAGGGTTAAGAACATTTATAGTTTCAAGGTTTACTGCAACATTTGTTTCTTTACAGAAGACAGAACAGAAAGAAAATAGTAAATAATTTATGCATATTCTTTAACTGATTCTACTTCTGGAGGCCAAACAAGTGGACTAGAACTATGCTTCTTCCAGAAACTAAAAAAGATATGCTTTAGGTACACTACATGATAATTATAGTATAGATATGTAGTTTTAAATAAATAGTAAATTACTACCCTGCTTCAATAAAGATTTAGCATTATGTAAATTGGTTCCATGCACTACTGGCAAAGTTAAATTAAACTTAAAAGATGGTGAACTGAAAATCAATTCAAAAGGTGTATTTTCAATTGACATATTTGAAAAACTCTAATATAATTTCTTATTTTAAGTCTAATTGAAGGCAAAATTGTATATAAATTTAAATATACTCTCCTGAAAGTCTTTGTAACTCCAATCCTACTAAGAACTACTGCTGATTTAAATGATTAATTTTTATGAGAATTTGTTAGAGAAGTGACATATATTACAATAATTCAGTTCCACAAAGAAATATTATATGTTATAAATTATGGTTTGATAGTTTTAAAAATACAGTACAACTAGGTTTGATGTGCTAGAAACTCAATTAGTGAAAAGTTATCATTAAGGAAAGATTCCAATTTCTTTTCATTTCTTTCTTTCATGAACTTTTTTTTTTTTTGGGGGGGGGGGGGCGGCAATCGCTGCCCTCTGGTGGTCGTGGGAGCTACTCAGCCTTGCTCCTGGAGAGCTGTTGCTGGATTTGAACCGCCAAGCCAGTGGGCCGCAGTCCCGCACTCAACCACTACGCCACTGGGACTCAGCCCTTCTACCATGAACTTTTTGAAGAACCCTTGCATACCTATGGCTAAACCATAATTCAAGTTCAGTAAATGCTGCTATACATTTAATCGTTTACTATACTCATTATTGAAAATACAAATTGTGGCTGAGCCCCAGTGGCATAGTGGTTGTGCGCGGGACTGCGGCCCACTGAGCTGGAGGTTCAATTCCAGCAGCAGTTTCAAAGGAGCAAAGGCTGGGCCTCCTACTCCCACCACCAGAGAGCAGTGATGCCCAAAAAACAAAAACAAAAAGAAAGAAAGAAAATACAAATTGTGGGTTTTTTGTTGTCATCCTTGTTTTCTTTTGTTGCTTCATCATGCAATGTCTTGCTTTTGGGGGGGTACATTTTATTATCTCTACAAGCCTATCTACATAAGATAGGCTGGATGAACAGTCTGGAGGAGAAAACAATGGGACTGATGGTTTTTGGAAGGTGGGGCCATGGAAGATGGGGACGTGGGGGAAAGGAGGTGGTGTTGACCATCCCAGAAACAAGGGAACAACAAGTGAAACAAATTCAGTGGCAAAGTGGGTATACGAGTCCTGATAGGGATTGATAAAGAATAATGTAACAGAGGTAAATTATTGAAGCCCAAATGATGGATGAGAATGATGGGGGGATGAGAGGAAAGTAAAAGGGAATAGAGGAAAGAACTAGGAGGCAAAGAGCATTTAGAGGTTTAAATACAGGCATGAACACAGGTATGATGATGGGGAAATAGTTCTAAGTGCATATACTTAAAAGGATTAGAGTTAAGGGAGCAGATGGACATTGGACCTCCACTCACGTACTTTCTCAATGCAAGAACACTTTGTTCTATTAAATTGGCATTCCTTGGGCTGAGCCTCGGTGGCATAGTGGTTGTGCGCGGGACTGCGGCCCACTGGGATGGAGGTTCAATTCCAGCAGTGGGGCTGGGCCTCCTACTCCCACCACCAGAATGATGCCCCCCAAAAAAACAACAACAACAACAAAAATTGGCATTCCTTGATGCTCACCTTCTCAACACAACCAATGAAAACAAATATGTGCTCAAGTAAATGAGGTCAAGAAAGCTGATGGTATCCGGCTATCAAAAATGGTGTCTGGGGTCTAAAAGGCTTGAAAATAAAGCAGCCATATAGCTCTGAAGCAACAAAGTCCCCATGGAAGAAGCATACCAGCATGTATAACAAGGTATCAATGGAAGCAGTTATCCAGCATCAAGAGCAAAAATCATATCATGGCATGCCCACCTTCCCTAGATGATCGCTAAAGACAAAGGTGTGCACAAGCAATTGTGGTGAAGAAAACTGATGGTGCCCAGCTATCAAGATATAGCGTCTGGGGTCAAAGACTTGAAGGTAAACAAGCAGCCATCTAGCTCAGAAGCAACG
>PVJH01036623.1:0-18630 GCA_004026705.1 Nesogale talazaci | reverse complement strand
GAAGTTGAGCTTGATGACCCTCCAAAATGGAGCAGAGTACCTTTGGACTGAAGTTTACTGAAGTGGATGCTTCTCAGCGTTTAAAGCAGAGAACTAAGTTTGCTGTTCCAGGGAACTTGAGATGACCGTCTTCGGTTAAGATTTCTGGTTGGGGTAGTGTGCCCCTTTAGGCATTTATTAGTAAAACTTTGCAATGTGTTATAACCAAATGTTCTGAGTTTATCTCACTTTCATTACAACTTGCTAACTTCCTTAATCAAAACCTTGAGTTTTGTCTGAGTCCTATGTAGCCATTGCAGTGGGTATTAGATCAAAAAGAGGCAACGTAGAAAACATTAATCAAGGGCTGAGCCCCAGTGGCGTAGTGGTTGTGTGCAGGACTGCAGCCCACTGGGTTGGCAGTTCAAATTCCCAGCTCTCCAGGAGCAAGGCTGGGCCTCCTACTCCACCAGAGGGCAGTGATGCCCCCACACACACACACAAAATAAAGCATTAATCAAGATAACACAGACAAAAGAGAACATTGCTTCCCAAATGTCTAGGCCTTCATTTATCGAGACCTAGATGTACAATTTTTCCTTGGAAACTGTCTAAGATGCCAGGATCTTGTGTTTTTCTCCTGTTGCTTAAGTTCACCAAAATAAGAATGCTAATGAGACATATTTTGTAATAATAATGTTACACTATTATCACAGTATCAGTTGCATAAAGCATGAAGAACACAGTTAAATGATAGAATCATATTTTACTTTAAATTTAAATGAATTCTTTATGGGTGATATTTTGTTATCATGGGAATAACATTGTCAGCTACAGTTTCAACACGAACTGTGTGGAAATAAGTTACATTGATGATGCAATTTCATAGCCGTGCCAAAAGAGCACACTTTTAAAAAAGAAAGTATTGGAGCCGAAATAGCTTTGTTGATCCTGTTTACAGATAGACAAAGGTGTCTTATGCAACCTTTGCTTTGATTATCATAGGTTGTTTCTAGGTGCCATTGAGTCAGCTCTGATCCACAGCGACCCTGAGCGCGACCAAAGGAAGCAGCGCATGGCCCTGGGCCATCTTCACCACCATTCCTACGCCTGAGCTCATGGATGTGTCAGTCCATCTCTTCGAGAGCCTGCCTTTTAGTCACGTCAATTCCGCGTTACCAAGCGTGATGTTCTTCTCCAAAGACTGGTCGCTCCTGACCACATGTCCCTATTATGCAACATGACAATTTTGCTTCTAAGGAGCACGCTGGCCTGATTTCTCCCACCACAGATTAGCTTGTCCTTTTAGAAATCCATGATACTTTCAGAATTATTCTCCAGCACAGCAACACATTCTTCTAAGATCTTCCTTATTCAATATCCAACTTTCACGTGTGTATGATGCAGTGGAGAGTCCCATAGCTTGGGTCAGGAGAATCTAGTGCTCGAAGTAGCATCACTGCGCTTCAACACTCTAAAGAGCTCCGTGGGACACATTTGCATAAGGTGACTGCTGCTTCCAAGAGCATTGTGGATCCAAGCAAGACAAACTCCTTTAACAACTTCAACCTTTTCTCCATTTATCAGGATGTTATCTACTGATCCAGTTATGAAGATTCTGGTTTTCCTTAGATTGAATTATAATCCGTACTGAAGGCTACAATCCTTGATCTTCATCAGCAACTGTTTCAGTTTCTCACGTTCAGCAAACAAGTTGTGTCATCTTCCTATGACAGGTTGTAATAAACCTTCCTTCAATCCTGATGCCACATTCTTCATATAATCCATCTTCTCTGATGATCTGCTCAGCAAACAAGTTAAACATGTGTGGTGAAAGGATGCAACCCTGACACACACCTTTCCTGTTTTAAACCATGCAGTATTCTTGTGTTCTATTTGTACAGCTGCCTCTTGATCTACGTACAAGTTCCAAATGAGCACAATGAAGTGTTCTGGAATTCCCATTTTTCTCAAAGTTATCCACAATGTATTATGGTCCAGACAGTCTAATGCTTATGCATAGGCAATGAAACACATCTTTCTGTTATTCTCTGTTTTAAGCAAAAGTCCACCTGATTAGGCTTTGTTTTACATTCTCTTTGGAATCTGGCCTGAACTTCTAGCCACTCCCTGTCAATGTACTGCTGCAACCATTGTTGGGTGGTCTTAAGCAAAATGTTACTTGTGTTCAATATCATTTATATCATTCTATATTTTATGCACTCGGTTGAGCCTCCTTTCTTTGGAATGCTTACAAATATGAAGCTCTTCTACTTAGGGGGCTAAGGAGCTGTCTTCCAAATTTCCTGGCATAGACAAGTAAGTGCTTCCAGTCCTGCAGGTTTCTGAAACATTGGAGGCTTGTTTTTGGATAATGCATTCAGTGCAGTTTGAATTTCTTCCTTCAATACCATTGGTTCCTGCTCACATGCTACCACCTGAAATGGTGGGTAGTTGATCAGTTCTTCTTGGTACAGTGACTGTATATTCTTTCCATCTTCTCTTGATGCTTCCTACATCACTCAATATCTTTCCTACAAAAGTTTTCACGATTGCACCTCACAGTCTGAGTTTTTTCTTGAGTTCTTTTAGTTTCAGATATGCTGAGCATATTTTTCCCCATTTGGTCTTCTAAGTCTAAGTCTTTACACCTTTCATTTCAACATTGGGCTTTGTCTTATCAAACTACCCTTTGAAATTTTCTATTCAGCTCTTTGACTTTATCCTTTCCTCATTTGCTTTAGCCACTCTACAATTAAGAGCAAGTGGATCTTTTCTTATTTTCCTTTTTAATGATCTTTAAATTTCTTCATAAATGATGGCCTTGATTCCTCCCACAGCTCATCAGATCAATGCAGCAAATCTGTTCTAGAGATGTTCTCAAAATTCAGGTGGATAGATTCAAGGTCATATTTTGATTTTTATGGACTTGGTTTAATTTTCTTCAGCTTTATTCTGAACTTACACATGAACTTATATATTTGCAGGCAATCAATTAAACCCCTAGTCTGGTTTTAGCTACTAATATTGAGCTTCTCCACTATGTTTTCTCACAGATGTGGTCAATTTTATTTCTTTTGTGTTACTGAAAAAAGATATTTGCTTTGAACAAGTCATTGGTTTTGCAAAATTCTATCATGCCATCTCCAGCTTCAATGCTATCACCAACTCCCTATTTTCTGCTATTTCTTCCTCTTTGTTTCCAACATCTTCATTCCAGTCACCAATAACTATCAATGTATCTTGAATGAATGATTGATCAATTTCTGATAGAAGTCATTGGTAGAATTCCTCAATTTATTCATCACTAGCTTTTGTGGCTGGTGCATGATTTGAATAATAGTTGTATTGATTAGATTTTCTTAAGGAGATAGATGTAATTTGATCACAGAAAGCATTGTACTTCATGATGGATTTGTCAAAGTCCTTTCTGACAATAAATGCTCTCATTCCACTTGACTGTGTTATTCCTGGTACAGCAAATCATAAGATTTTCGGATTCAAAATGGCCAGGACCGGTTCACTTCAACCCACCAATGCCTAGGCTATCAAACTTCATGCACTCCATTTCATTTTTTACTGCTTCCAATTTTTCTTTTTTTTCTTTTTTTTTTTTTCCGGATCCCCGAGGCGTTTATTGGGCAGACTTGGGGTGGGTAAGTCTGTGCCTAGAAGAAGGTGTTGGGCCGCTTGGTGGTGAAACGTGGCTTGTGCTGGCGCCGCAGGACGCGGTGGGGCAGCGGGAACTTGATCTTGGAGTCGTGGAACTGCTTGACTGCAGGCCGGCGGCAGTTGCTGGCCGCAATCTCTTCCACCTTCATGATTTGGATGGAATGGGCCGGGGCTCGGTGCCGAGCCCCCATGTCGCGGTAGCACTGGGTGACGGCCCCTCCGTGGTCAAGTCCCGGTACTCCCGGTACCTGTTGTGGGTCCCGCTACGGGAGTCGTAGCGCAGCCAGATGCGCTCTTTACCCGCAGAGGGGGCTTCTCGAACACCTGTCCGCAGTACACAATCTCCCCGGAAGACTTCTTCATCTTCTTCAGCTGTGACACAAAGTACCAGAAGCAGGACTTGGCGACCACATGGTTGGGGGCGAAGATGCGCATGCGGTAGCGTGGAGGGCTCCGGCACTTGGGGGTGGGCAGGCAGCGGCCCACCACCTTGTATTCACGAAGCATGCCCGAGGCCTTCTTTGTGGTCCTTAAACGCTCGACGCGACCC
The DNA here is from genome assembly GCA_004026705.1 of Nesogale talazaci. Lineage (NCBI taxonomy): Eukaryota > Metazoa > Chordata > Mammalia > Afrosoricida > Tenrecidae > Nesogale > Nesogale talazaci. The sequence goes on along the minus strand of PVJH01036623.1, from coordinate 14,429 downwards.
GCAAAAGCGACTTCCAATTTTTCTAAATTCATATTTAGCACATCCCAAGCTCCAATCATTAGGAGGCTTTTTCCAGCTGTTTCTCTTTACCTTGAGTCGTGCCCCATCACCAAATCCTGAAGGTCCTCAAGGTCACTCCCACAAGCTTTACCTGACTCATGTCACCATGGCTGACTCCCCTCCAGTCACATTTCTAGTGGCCTTGGACCTGAGGGGCCCATCCTCTGTCAGTACCTCCCACAATGTTCTGCTTCCTTGTTTTGCTGTTGCTGCTATGTGTCACAGATTCTGATCTCACCCATAGCAACCCTCTGTACATCAGAGCAAAACACGAGATGGTCCAGCCTCACAATTTTTCCTATGCCTGAGCCCATTGATGCAGCCCCTGTGTCAGTCCATCTCATTGAGGATGTTCACTTTCACCACCTTCACACTTTATCAAGCATGATGTCTTTCTCCAGGGACAGGTCTTTCCTGACCAAATGTCCAAAGTATGTAAGATGCAGTCCTTCCAATCTTGCCTCTAAGGAGCCCTCTGGCCTTATTTCTTTCAATACAGACTGGTTTGTTCTTCTGGCAGTCCATGATCTTTTCCATATTCTTCTCCAGCCACAATTCAAAAACTTTTATGCTTCCAAGGTCTTGGCCCTTGGTATATGCTCTCAGTATTTGGCAAAGCTTTGATGCTTTGCATAAGATTTTCAGCAGTTTCTTCCTCTGAAGTGGGGAGCTGAATGTTTCTTCTTTGTCTGTTCTTCACTGGAAGCTCCACTGAAACATCTTGACTTTGGGTAACACTGCAGACATTTCAACCACCAGTGACATTGGTTCAAGCACAAGCCACCACAGTACAGCAAACTGACAGATAAATAAATGGTGGAATTATCAGGCAAATATTTCCTTTTTCCCATTTACATACAAAATTAAAGGAAGCTCTGTTAATCCAGATCTCTACCTCAGCTTAAATTTCTATTTATCTTTTTCCTATTTTTAACTTTTTATGATAAGAGGGAGTGTCTCCCCCCCCCCAAAAAAAAGATTTTTATTTAGAAAGCTATGTATTTTTTTTAACGAAACAACCTTATCACCTTCAAAATACTCTCCATCACACTTAATACATTTGTCAAATCTGGCACTCCGTCTTGAAAACAGTCTTAAAACTCATCTATTTAGATGGCTGACTGCATCTCACTCGTTTTTTTTCTTCTCCTCTTCTATGCCATTAAATCACTACCCTTTCATTCACGGAAACAAAAAGAAGTCACATGGAGCGAGGACAGGTGAGTCAGATGTGTGGGACAAGAGAGGCATGCTAATTTTTTGCCAAAAATGGGCACACTGAGACAGATGGCTGCATGAGCAGGTTAAACTAGTCCCCCATCTAAAACAAATCAGGCATTTTTTTGGTCTCACATTGTTAAGCAATCTTTTCAGAACCTCTAAATAGAAAGCTTGATTAACAGTCTGACATAGAATTAACTACAGCTGTGCTATGCATCGGCATTTTCATCTGTTTGGGAAGTTAACAGATGTGCAGAACGAGGTTTCATCATCAGTAGAGATTTTACCTTTTTTTGAAAAGAGTAAAACACTCATATACTTGAGTTTTCTCTATAGGGTTGCCCTTGGAAGCCGTGTTCAACATCACAACAGTTTCTGCAGCATTTTTTCCCCAAGCAGGAAACAAAATTTCACAGCCTGTTCCCTTAAATTGGCCATCACAAAAATAAGGAGATTTTGAGAGAAACTGCTTTAATGAAAAAATTCACTGTGACCAGAGAGAACCTTCCCAGGTGACATCACTGGGTACATAAACTCAGAGCAAGTTGCTGTCTACTCGCCATGTGGGGAAAATGCGTATTATAAAAGTTCTGGAGTTTTTCCAGTTTGGGGGAGGCAGGAGACAGATACCTCCTCATATTAGATGATGATAATGATGATGATGATGATAGATAGATAGATAGATAGATAGATATTTCAAATCATAGAAACCATCCCTAGAATTTCCAAAACTATAAATTTTTATGGAATCAGACTGCCCCAACTTTCTCCCATGAAGCAGCTTAAATATGGCATGAGCAGGATTCTCTCAAGTGAGCAGTTTTCTTTTTTATTAAATAATCCAGATTTCTTTTTCATCCTGGATATTGGAAGGTCTCTTTTACCCACAGTTTATTACCATCCATTTCCCAACCATACACTGAGCTCTCTGTGTCTCTCCCACCCACGCTGAGGACCCATGAGACGCAGCCTTTGTTCAACTCTCTCTCCTTCGTGGGGACCAGGTGCCCCTGGGGCGGCCAATGTGCAGAAGCTCCTCGGGGGAGAAGTCAGAGAGCAGAACCAAGCAGCATACCGTGTGGAGGAGGGTGGGCGATGGGAAGGGTTGGCCGTGGGGAGGTGAGAAGGGGGAGGGCTCCCTAAGTAGGGATGGCGCCATGGCAAAGAGCACAATGAAGAGGAGGAGGAGGAAGACGACCGCGCAGATGATGACAACCATCTTCACGTTCTCACACCAGAACTTGTGAACCACCTTCTGGGATGTTGTCTGGAAGTGCTCCAATGTGGCTTCCAGGTCCTCTGTCTCATTGCGAAGATGGTCCAAGTTTTCCCCTCGGGTCAGGATGAGCTCCACATTCTGGGTCCTAATGTTCTTGACTCCCTCCCCCTCGCCCTGCAGGTTCCTCCATTTCTCCGAGTGGCTAGGGCCGTCGTCGGCAGGCGACCTCAGTCTAGCGCGTTTCCTCCCGGGACAGTTCAGGACTCACTTCAATCCAGATATTTTATGTGAAAGAACTATAGCAAAATACAGCTATTTTAAACCAGGTTGTTTATTTAAATAGTTGTTTCAGATCATTTTAAAGAAATTTCATCAGATGGACTACAAAAGCCCAAGTTCCTATTTTTACACCTACAGGTCAGAAACCCTATTTATTTTTCTTCAGTAGATATTTTGTTAGACATGTAGTTAAGCAACAATAGAATAACTGACATAGGCAGACATTTGGTTCACAGCATGTTCTAAAATGAATAATCTCATTTAATCCATAACGTGTGAAGAAGTCAGTGAACTGTACCCTGTTGTACAAACAGGGAAACTGAGGCCAAACCATGTAATAGAGCCAAGTCACAAAATCCAATATTCCAATATTCTGTCTCTGGGACCATCGTGCTTTCCCCTATGCCAGCTGCAAAGCCATGTGAAGTTTTCTGCTCCTGGGCTATAGCTCCTGGTATAATGTGTCAGTGATAGAGAAGCAACCAAAAAGCGTGGCCAGAACATGAAGCCACGGGTAGTTTCTAGAAGTTGTGAGTTACTGATGCTCAGTGCATTTTCTTTTTTTTTTTTCTTTTTGTTATAAATTAACAAAACATTAACAGACTTTTTAAATGAGGGGCTCATACAGCTCTTATCACAATCCATACATACATCCATTGTGTCAAGCACATTTGTGCATTTGTTGCCCTTATCATTCTCAAAGCATGCTTTTCACCTATGCCCCTGGTATCAGCTTCTCATTTTCCCCTCCCTATCTACTCCCCCCTCCCTCACTAACCCTTGATAATTTGTAAATTATATTTTGCCCTATCTTACACAGTCCGATGTCTCCCTTCACCCACTTTTCTGCCTTCTATCCCCCAGGAGGAAATTATATGTAGTTCCCCCTTTATAATCAGTTCCCCCTTTCTACTCACCTTTCCTCCACCCTCTGGTATCACCACTCTCACCACTGGAATTGAAGGGATCATCTGTCCTGGATTCCCCATGCGTCCAGTTCCTATCTGTATCAGTGTACATCCTCTGGTCTAGCCGTATTTGCAAGGTATTGAATCATGATAGTGGGGGGAGGGAGGAAGCATTTCAGAACTAGAGTAAAGTTGTATGTTTCATCATTGCTACACTGCACCCTGACTATCTCATCATCTCCCTACAACGCTTCTGCAATGGGATGTCCAGTTGCCTACAGATGGGCCTTGGGTCCCCTGTCTACACTCCCCCTCATTCACAATGATATGATTTTTTGTTCTTTGATGCCTGATACCTGATCCTATCAACACTTCATTGTCACACAGGTTGGTGTGCTTCTTCCATGTGGGCTTTGTTGCTTTTGAACCAAATGGCCACTTGCTTACCTTCAAGGCTTTAAGACCCCAGATGCTATGTATTTTGATAGCCAGGGCTCAGTGCATTTCTATCGGGAACAATACAAAGGATCTTTCCCCACAACATGGATTGTTCTCTGCACATTCTGATGATAAGTTTCTAATTTCAATGATAATGTCAAACAAATTTGAATCTGTACTTGAACTGTCATCCACACTTACTGAATATAATCTGGTGTGTGTGTATAAAGACAACTATGTACCCCATAGGAAGTCTTTTTCTAGGGTAAAGGTTGCAATCATATTGCCTAGTCATCATTGTGGATCAAATATTCTTGTTACTGAAAGTATAAGATAAATCATGAACTCTGAGCCCCGGTGTTGTAAGTGGTTGAGTGCGGGACTGTGGCCCGCGGGCTTGGTGGTTCAAATCCAGCAGCCGCTCTCAGGAAAGGCACTGGGTAGCTCCCACGACCACCAGAGGGCAATGATGCCCAAAATAAAATAAAAAGATAGATAATGAGAGGGCTGAGCCCCGGTGGTGTAGTGGTTGCGTGCAGGATTGGATTGTGGCCCACTGGGTTGGCGGTTCAAATCCAGCAGCAGCTCTACAGGAGCAAGGCTGTGCCTCCTATTCCCACCAGAGGGCAGTGATGCACCCCCCCCCAAAAAAAAAGATAGATAGTGAGGATCATGGCACCTTTTCCACACCATGCAATGATCAGTATAACTACAAGAGACCAGATACCTGAATAAGTGAGGTCGACCTCTACTCGATGCACAATAAGTGCCGTGACAACCCAAATATTGCATGTATGCACACGTGCACACAAAAGAGGGCGTTTCTACTGATTCACTTATCATAAAACGTTCAGAATAGATAGTATATTGACTGGAGCATGTACACTGGTACAGATAAGAGCTCAGGGCACTCGAGATCCAGGTCAGATCAACCCCACTGGAACAAAACTGGGAGTAGGATACCAGGAGGGAGGGAGGAAGGCAGGAGAGGAGGAGGGGAAGAGGGAATCGATCCCAATGATCAACGTACGACACCCCCTGGGGGGAGGGACGGGGATGAGCCACAGAAACGTGGGCAAAGGGAGACAGCAGCAGCTTAAGTTATGAAAACAACAACAATGCATCATTTATCAAGGGGTCACGAGGATGAGAGTGGGGGAAGGGAGGGAAGAAAGAGGAGCTGATACGGAGGGCTTAAAAAGAAAGCGAATGTTTTTAAAATGATGGTGGCAACATATGTACAAATATGCTTGATACAATTGATGTGTGGAATGTTATAAGAGCTTGTAAGAGCCCCCAATAAGATGAAGAATATTTTAAAAGCATGGATGCTATATTCGTTCAGGACCTGCAAAAAGCTGGTGCCATAACAGGATTAAACGTGCCAGGATATTTCATTCAAGGGAAATGCCTATGGATAAAGAATTAGAGAGGGAAGTGGGGAGGCCTGTGTGCACAATCGCACTGCGAGGAAAGTACAATGGGAAAAACAAGAGAAAAGGGGCCTGGGATAAAAGTATTCTGGACTCCTGTGGGTCCTCAGGAAGGCTTGACAAAGTTACAAAATAGGCAGGCCTATCCAAACGGAGAATTGACCATCTGGCTGAGCCGTCCGTTCTGCCGCAGCATGGGGGTGGCCGGAGCGCGCCCGCGCTGGGGTGCGGTGGGGGGGGGGGTGGCCGGGGCGGGCATCCAGGTGTGAGCTGCATCCGCACCAACCACCCCTGTGGGCAAAAGTGGGAGCGAGGACCTTCCAAACCCTAGGGGTTCGCCGCAGGTGGCGGTGGCCTTTCAGAGAGGCATCTCATAAGAGAAATAACTCCTTGTAATTTGGGGCCCGTAACAACAGCATTACTGGAAATAATAGCAGAATACCAAGAAGACTTTTTGGAAGCAGACTTCTTAGAAAATGAAATCTAAATCATCAAAGAAAATTGTCAGTATCTTCGTCAAGCACCAGGTGGAGCTCTTTCACCTCGTAACATCCGAAGGGAAACGCAGTTGGGGGTGGGGGCGCTGCGGATCTTCCTGTCATTTCGGGTTTGTTTTACAGCCCTGAAGGCATCCATTAAATCACTTCAGTGTTTTCACACCGTATTTTGCACCCCTGCAAACCTGATACCTTCCCAAATGCCAGAGGTCAAGCTAGTTTAAAACATAAAGCCAGCAAGACTAAAAATATCGCAGAACCTCTCAAATGACACATTTGTATGGCTTTGAATGCCTACCGTCTCCCAAAAGAGAGAGTTAAGAACAGGATTTAAATCTCATAGTCATTCCTTCAGCAAATCGTGAACTACTGGAAAGGCTACTGGAAATCGCCACCAGCTCCATGATCACCTTTCCCATCTAAAACACCTTTTCTATTCAGACAAAAGCCACTGTGTTGAAGTGGGTTTTTATAGGATGCAAACAAAGTGCAGTCTCTTTTAACAATGTGCTTCTCTAAACCAGCCCTCACAGAAGATAAAAGAGTAACTCCGCAGTATGTGTCGTGCATGCAGGCACGCTCACTTTTGTACAGGTTAGGTTGTGACAGGAGGAGGCCCTATGTATCCACTGTGTGTGCTTCACTGATCTTTGTCATTGCCAAGGAGACAGGGAGATACAGATTTAGGGATTTTTTTATATGAATACAAAAATCTTAATGGTGGCATGGCAGACATTCCATTACAGGAATACCGTTAATAAAAGCTTATATGCATTACTCAGTTCATTCATCCATTCAAATAGCACAGAAAGCTTGCCAAATGCCTAGAAGTGAGGTACGCCGTGGAGAGCGAGGACAGGCTGAGGCAATCATGGTGGCTGCCCTTCTGGAGCTCCAGAGTTCAGAAGACAAGGGAAGGAGAAAAGAAGATAAAGGTTCGAGGCACCCCCAGTGCTCTGTAATTAAGAAAATACTGTGGGGGCATAGAGCGAGGAGACCCGCTCCCTGAGGTAGCGTGAATTCCCTGCCTTCCAGTCGATGCCAACTCACAGTGACACAGACAAAGGCCTTCCTGGAGAAGTGACGTTGAAAAGGAGGGAGATTCTTAAGTCAGACGGGTGAGGGAGAGAAGAGGGAAGGGTGTTTAAGGCGAGGTGACAGGTTTCACAAGAGCTTGGGGGTGGCACCCAGCAGGTCAAACTCAAGAAGCAAAAGCATTTCAGCATAGCTAAAACATAGTGTTCCCAAGGAAGGGTGCAAACAAAAGATCTGGGAAAGATTTATGAAAGCCAGATTGTGGGGTTCTCTAGCTGGTTGGTATTACATTTTTGAATTTTATCCAAGAACAGGAACAAGTACAAATCAAATTTCTGAGAACAAACGTGAAAGACCATGACAACCAGGCTAAGCTGTGCTCCGCGACTCCAGGAGCACTGTGCTCCAACAGTCACCTCCTCTGACGTGGTCCTTGTCACTTTTCCTTCCCATTAGAGTAATCACATCGTGATCCAGACTTAGCTTCTGCAATGACTCTTGATTTCAACTTTTTGCTATATAAGAGGGTCGATTTCAACAGCTTTTCTCAAGGCTCTTGGGAAGTTTCAGATGACACTTCTTTTCCCTTAGTATAAGTGTATTTTATCCAAAAAAGGGTAAATAAAAATCACTATAAGAAGTAATATGTGGACGTTATAGAAAAAAAGGTATGCCAATTTACTCAAAACATTAACTAGTAGGAAATTTCATAGAGAGTAAATCGGAATAGATTCTGTGGGGTTTGCTTTTTCAGACCTAAGCCAAGGGAGCCATGGCTCTGTATTTGTGGTGCATGGTAGCTATTTCTGGGGGTTTCAAAGACACTTGCTTTTACATTTTATTTCATTATCCAGATGTTCTAGTAGGCTGTGTTTGTTCTTAAGTGCAATTGCAGTATGAAATAATCCTGTGTCTCCTAGCTGTCAAAAACTGAAGGAGATTGTGCAGAATGAAAAACATGCCAGTCAAAAAATGCCTCCTTGGCATCCTCCTTCATCACCCACTATGAAGGCACACCTTCCTCCTTTGGAAAGGATCAGAAAATCCCACCACATTCCACTTGATGTACAACACATCCTTCTTTCTTTTACAGTGTCATTTATTATATTTACATATGTCATTGTCTTTTTCCTAGCTGCAGAAAGTATTTGGATATTTTGGGATGGAATACATCATAATTTTCCCATTAAAATTGACAGAATTTTTTAATTTAATGGGATTTCACTTATAGTGTGTCTTACTGGAATGATAATATAGCATGAGGGAGAGTATCTGACCTCCTAGAACTTCACAAGGCAGAAGGACACTAGTCAGCATCTATTAGCATCAGATGTCCAAGGTGCTCCGTATGAAGTGGAGATTAGATCGTGCCTTCACTCTTCAGCCCTCTTGGTCAATTCTGAGCCCAAGTATTCCTCTCACAGAACTCTTATCTGCTGTGCAGTGGCTGCACAGAATGCACAGAATAATAAGGCTCATTGATGAAACTATCAGCTTATAATTTCAGATCAGAAATACTCAGATTATACCTCTGTAGTCAGAATAGCATTTTCTTGTGCAAGCACTCTCTCTCTCTCTCTCTCTCTCTCTCTCTCTCTCTCTCTCTCTCTCTCTCTCATCTTTTGCCATGAGGGCCCTTGGCCTCTACCCTGATAGAATCTTTTAATGCTACTGCACTCTGCTTAAGTCTCAGCCCAAAGGTTCCAGCTCTATGGGTCAGCAAGCCTAGCTTCTCCAATGAAGTGCGTACAAGCACCCCATTCCCCAAGCAAAGCTCCCATTCAAAGGCACTGAGCTCACTCCTTGAGCCTTGGAACCCCACCACTCTGCTGCCACCACTCATCTTGCATTACAGCTTTCTGTGCCTGGATCAAAGAGATTCACTATGTAAGTATGGTAGCTCTAAAGACCATGCTCCACTCCTGACTCTTTCATTGTCATAATGAGACAGCCCTTTTCCCACTCCATGCTTCTGAATGGAGCTAGTAGGATGGCAAAACTGACTCATGAAAGATTTCCAAGGTTTAACAATCACAGCATACCCTGTTGATAATCATATAATCCTTTCCGTATCTTCTCCCTCTTTTTCTTACCTACCCCCATCAGGAGAAAGTAGTTCAGTGATGGGTTGCTAAGACCATGACTCCCACTCACTGTCACTAACTCAGTTCTGACTCCTAGAAAGCCTACAGGAAAGGGTAGAACTGCCCCTGTGAGTTTTCCAGACTGTAACTCTTTACCAGAGTAGAAAAACTACCTCATTTTTCTCGCTCAGAGAGCAGAGTGAGGGTAGGTTTTGAACTGTTGACGCTGTTGGCAGAGCAGTGTGTAGCCACTATACCAACAGAGGGGCCATAGTCTATAACTCACTGTGTGACCATAATGTCACAAAGCAATAGACAGATATTCATCAATGGCGTGCCAGCTCTAGGGAAAGTCTGCCTGTTCTGGGTGAAAACTCTTGTCTCAGTTTCTCTAGCATTCTTCTCTGGCTTCTTGGAAAACATCACAAGCCTTCTACCCATAGAACCCATTTGTACTGGCTTGCTCCTGTGCTTAATCTGTTCCTTTTGTAGCTCAAAAAAATGATTGACTTAGATTTAGGATGCAACTTACCCTGGCTGATCTCATTGGCAGAATAATGAGAACTCTGATCACAGACTGGATGGCATCCACAGGTGCAGGGGTTAGTATTGACAAGACGTATTTCCAACTCCTGTTCCTTCCTCGTTGTTTCCAATGACCAGTTCAATCCACGTTACAGAGATAACTGCGTTGTGCAAGATCACATCATGGGGGAATCACCAGATCTCAACAGATCTCACAGATCCTTTAATTATCACAATGTCCCCCGGCATAAAAAAAACTCATAATTCACAGGAAATCTGGTAGAAAACAAATCCGTAGTGACTGAATGTAGTGTCTGGGATTGAGGCAAGGGTGAAGGAGAAAGGAAGTGCAAAGGGAACAAGGAAACTTTTGAGTGTAACCCAAGTTTATTATACTCATTGTGATCGTGACATCATGGGCATAGACATAAGTCAAAGCTCGTCAGTTTGTCTATTTTCAGTATGTGTATTTTATCAAGTATCAGTTGTACTTCAATTAAAAATTAAAAGATAAGAAAGGAGATCAAAACTCAATATAAAATGAGAAGATAAGAGCAAACAGTTAAAATCAATAAATAAATATTCAACATATTAAAAGATACAATAATAATTCCCTTACAATAAAAGAAATGTGAAATAATGATGGCATGTTTTATTTTCAGATTGGGAAATATTCAAAATATTTTTAACACACATGATTAATGAAACTATGGAGAAACAAGCACTCTCAAATGTTCTAGGCAATAGTACAAAATGGGAGGAAATTTGGGCAATGTTCAACAACTTCAAATGCATTTATTCTTTGAATCAGCATTCTCTTTTCTAGAATACAATCTAAAGGTAAACTTTCATAAAAAACAATAAGTTATTCAGTATAACATCATAGACCAAAGCAAGATTAGGAGCAATCTAAATAACCATTTATATGGGAGCCTAATTGTGTAAACTACTGAACTTTCTCACATTGAAGTAGTACCCAGCTCTAAAATGGAATTTTAATTAAAAATAGAAGCTAACTATCTATCAAACTGAACACCTAATCTCAAAACAGGTGATTAGAATATATCTAAAATATAGTAATTTGACTGTAGGGGTGGTTTGCTGTTCCTTAAGAACAAGCAAACAAACAAAAAGCCCTGCATGCAAATACTGAATCTCTTTTTAAAAGATTTGGCTTTGGTATTGACCTTAGCATAATAGTTCTGATCCTATTTTATGCAATTTGTCGACTAGAGCAAATTAACAAATGTATAAATTTGGGGGGGGTGGCGGGTATAGTGTTCACTCTGTGGAAGTGTAAATATGAATTAGGGGAATGAGAGGGAGAACTTGTTAGTCTTGTTTTGGAACAGGAGGAATTAATATGAACTCATTTCTTAAGTACGGTATAGATTTTCTAGCTCTGTCTCCTGAAAGGGCGAGGCATACAAGTAATTCCAAGCCAGGAGCAGGGCACAATTCCCCAGTGTGAAGAACTGCAGGAACTGAGATGGTATCCAACTTGCAACCTAATAGCCTGGCTTGCCACAGTTCCCTGAAAGCTGGCAGAACACAAAAAACTCCTGGGTCAGCAATAGAGATCTTTATTACTCACAGAAATAACAACTGCCGGAATAGCCGCATTTTTGCCTGTTCCCCAGCCCACAATACCCAACGGGGTAACCCAAAGAGGGTCCTGAGACGCCCACACAGGCACTGGATTCTGTTACAGAGGAAGAACCCTGAAGCTGAGGACTCCGAGTCCGACAGAATGGGAAGGCTGTCTGAAATTCGACCCAAAGGGAGACATGATCTTTATTATTCTGGGCAGTAAGCAAGCCTGTCCTTGGCTCTGGACAAAGATGGTCTCTCTATCTTGCAGTGTCTTCACTACACATCCATCCTTGAACAGAGCATCCGTTGTCACCACCTCACTGTGCAGCAACATGAGAGCACCAGCGAGAATTGGGTCCCCACACTCAGGTGTAAACACCATCCCCTGCTGCAAGAAAAAAGGACAAATCTAGTAGAGGATTTGACATTTGTATTGACAGGTTACATTGTTATCTGTACCAGGTGAGCCTGAACTACCTTATTGCATCAGAAAGTAAAGAGAGTCTGAAAATTTGATAGAGCCATTTAGAGACTATAACAGAGGAGAGAAGGGGATTATGGGGAGCTGATACTGGGGGCCTGGATGGAGGGAGGATGTTTTGAGAGTGATGATGGCAACAAGTGTGCAAATGTGGCCTGCATATGTATGGATCGTGAGGGAGGTGTATGAGTACCCAATAAAATGATGCATTAAAAAAGAGGAGAAGGGGAAAGGGAAGCTTATACCAAGGGCTCAAGTAAAAAAACATTTGGAAATGAGTATGGCAACATGCATAAAAACATGCTTGATACAAATGATGTATTGAATGTTATAAGAGCTGTAAGAGCCCCCAATAAAATCATTGGGGAAAAATAACTAAATTTTAAAAAAGAATATAAGACCCAGCTTAAAGAGGATCCTATTAACCACATTTGGCATGAGTTGAGAATCAAAAATCTTGTTAAATTTAGTTGTTACAGAAAATTTCTTCACTCTAATCAACGGCTGTTACTATAATAATATACTGCCTGTCTGTCTACTAGTAAGAGGATTTATGTGCTAGACTTTCATAACCTTGAGCCTAGGCAAGTACACAAGTCTTTTCAAAAGAAAGGTGGTTTACTTACACAAAACTTACCAGTTTTGAGAGATCATTAATGCCTTTGAAGTGGGTTTTGTGGGTAAGAAACACATGGTGAGAATATTAATTGGTCTCTCTGACTATGGTATTGGATTGAAGCCTACTTAATTTTTTTATAAATCATTTTATTGGGGGCTCATACAACTCCTATCACAATCAATACATGCATCAATTGTTTGCAGACTACATTTGCACATTTGTTGCCATCATCATTCTTAAAACATCCTCCTTCTACCTAGGATTCCGGTACCAACTCCCCGTATTTCCCCTCCCTCCCCACACTCCTCCTTCATGAACCCTTAACAATTTACAAATTGTCATTGTTTTGTCATTGTACACTGTCCAATGTGTCCCTTCACCCATTTCCCCATTGTCCATACTGCAGAGAGGAGGTCATATGTACATCCCTACAATAGGTTCCCCCTTTCTACTCTACCTTCCCTCCACCCTCCTGGCATCACCACTCTCACCCCTGGTCCTGAAAGAATCATCTGTCCTGAATTACCCTGTTTCAGGCTCCAGTGTACATCCCCTGGTCTAGCTGAATTTGTAAGGTAGAAGTGGGATCATGATAGTGGGTGGGAGGAAGCATTTAAGAACTAGAGGAAGGTTGCATATTTCATTGTTGCTACACTGTACCATAACTGGCTTCTCTCCTCCCTACAAACCCTCTATAAGGGGATGTCACTTTACCTATTGATGGACTTTAGGGACTCTGTACTGTCCCTCATTCATAATGAGATAATTTTTAGTTCTTTGATGCCTGATACCTGATCCCTTCGACACCTCATCATCACACAGGCTGCTGTGCTTCTTTCATGTGGGCTTTGTAGCTTCTGAGCCAAATGGCCACTTGTTTACTTTCAAGCCTTTAAGACCCCAGATGCTATATCTTTTGATAGTCAGGCACCATCAGCTTACTTCACCACATTTGCTTATGCACACATTTGTCATCGGTGATCATATTAGAAAGGTGGGCATGCAATGATATGATTTTTAGTTCTTTGATGCCTGATAACTGATCCCTTTGACACCTCGTGGTCCCACCAGCTGGTGTGCTTCTTCCATGTGGGCTTTGTTGCTTCTGAGCTAGATGGCTGCTTGTTTACTTTCAAGTTCTTCAGACCCCAGATACTACATCTTTTGATTGCTGGGCACCATCAGCTTTCTTCACCACTTTTGTTTGTATACACATTTATCTTCAGTGATTGTCAGGAAGGTGAGTGTCATTAAATGCCAATTTAATAGAACAAAGTGTTCTTGTATTGAGGAAGTACTTGAGTGGAGGACCAATGCCAATCTACTGTCTTAATATTAACCTTATAAGTGTATACACATAGATCTATTTCCCTATCATCATATATAAATATATTCCACTGTGTCTATGCCTATATTTAGACCTCAATAAATTTTGCCTTTTATCCCTCAGTTCTTTCCTCTATTTCCTTTTACTTTCCTCCTGTCCCACTATCATGCTCAGCCTCCATTTAGATTTCAGTACTTTCTCTCTCTAGCTTTACTCTTGCTCAATCCCCATAGGGTCGCTCACATCCACCTTACCACTGATTTTGAACCCATTGCTGTTCCTTTATCCCTGGGTTGGTTAACAGCACCTCCTTTATCCCTCCTTTCCATCTCCCATGTCCCCCTTGGAACCATCAGTCCTGTTATTTTCTCTTCCAGACTGTTCATCCAGCCTATCTTATCTAGATAGTTCTGCAGAAATAACAATATGTACTAGAAAAAAACAGGCATCCTAAGATGAAGCAGCCAAAGAAAATAAAACTATGATAACAACAATAACAAAAACATGTCCAATAGATGATCCATCAAGACTAGTGATGGGAGTGGTAATACCAGGAGGGTGGAGGGATGGAGGAATGGAGAGGGAGAGCCAACTTCAGGGATCTACACGTAGCCTCCTCTCTGGGGCATGGACAACAGGGAAGTGAGTGTTGGGACACATTGTACAGTGTACAGGATGAAAAAATAATTTGTAAATTACTAAGGGTTCAA
>PVJH01036622.1:0-18510 GCA_004026705.1 Nesogale talazaci | reverse complement strand
TTCCTGTGAAGGGCACATCCAGGAGAACCCAGTGAAGAAGGTCTACAGTCAGAGTTGAAACAGATTCAACAGCAGCAAGTCTACCAGGGCATTGGGCACAGTCCTGACACAGGCACCGTGTGTCAGAAGCAGGCTGTGTGCTGACCCCTGGTTCTTCAACCCTGTCATGCAGAATCCTTGGAGTACAACTGTCAAACACTAACGCCAGAATGGTTAATGGCTCCAAGGAATTCCATTAGAATCCTTCCACACCTTCGTGTGAAGGCTCATGCCGGAAACAGCTGTGGGGGAACCGTAACCAGCCACAAAGCCCAAATAAGCCTTCTTTGCTGAAGGAGAGGGGAATGAAAAGGCTGCAGGGAAGGCAGACGAGAGGAGAGATGGGCCAGGGAAGTGTATTTCCCACTAGCCAGTAGTACACCAGGCCTCACGCTTGCCCACTCCACTGTGGATGTGTGAACGGCACCCTCCCTACCGGCCCACCTGCCCAGCCACAGCTCACCTCATGAGTACCATGAGAGAAGTTCATCCGAGCCACATTCATCCCAGACTTGATCATCTCCTTCAGCATTTCCACTGACCGGGATGCTGGGCCTATTTTACATTAAAAAAAAAAAAAAAAAAAAGTTTTTTTTGTTTTGTTTTTTCCAGAGTCTGCAGAGCAGAAAGAAAGTTTTACAGCCACAAAGATCAACTATTCTGAACAAGGAAAATATAAACAATTTATTTGGGGAGTTCTTGCTTTTTTTAATCTCCAAATGTTTTCAACCTAAAATAACTTAAAAATCTTTCAAAACATTTTTACTGTGTTCGTCCACTTTCTAAATTTCCTTTAAAAATCTCAGTAGGTTATCAGTTAGGAAAGTCTATCTGGATAAGAAAGTAGGTTTAATATTGGGCTGCTAACTGCGGGGTTGGCAGTTCAAACCCACCAGGCGCCCCACAGGAAAGACGAGGCAAGCTGCTCCTGTGAGGTTCACAGCCTTAGGAATCACTCTGTCTGAACGGTCTCTGCAATGGATTTGACTCGATGGCTTTGGACTGGGCCTTGCCCAACCATGGAATCGTGGGCATACTGAGCGTGGACATTCTTGGCTCTCTCAAATGCTCCAAGTAACAGCCACTACGGTGAGGCCCAAAACTTTATCAGAGAACAAAGACAGAACACATTCATTCTTGATCGCCACTTCCTTTTGCCCATAATAAACCTGTGGAGCGTCTGTTCAGGCTTTTCAGGCAAGGCACAGAACCTGTCCCGTGAAGCCCTGGCATGTTGGAGGCAAGCCGGCTCACCGATGGTGCAGATGATGCCAGTGTTCCGGGCTGTGATGGGGGCCGAGTCGATGTCCAGGCGGCACATGTGATCCAGGAAGGTGTCAGCCATGGCTGCGTGCAGCTGCTGCGTCTGGATGAAGGCAGATCCCACTTCGCTATGTGACTTCGACATGATTTCTGCAGTCCTGGGCGCAGAGGGAGCAAAGCAATTAGTCTGATAAGCCCAGGTGGTTAATATACTGCTTGGCACAGGAAATGGTCCCCTACTTACACATGAACCTGATACCCACACTCTCAGTGCACCACAGCCAGAGGCCCAACCATGCCCTGGTGGTGCGCCTAAGCATTGGGCACGAGGAAATGCAAAGGAACTTCAGAGAGCAAGCACACACCTCCCACCCAAGGGGTGGCTTCATAGGTGCCCCCTGTCGCCAGTCTCCCTTAGCCTGGGCTGCCATCTCCCCCCTCATATAGATGGTGTAAGCAGCCCTTCGGTGATGCCAACTCCTGACTCAGTTTGTCACCTTTGAAAGATGAAAACTCACCTGAAAACGCCAGGTAACAGAGATCTGCTATGGGGTGAGCCATGTTGTCTCTTTCTAACCCTGGAAAATCCAAGTGATGCCCCTGGTGGGGAACCCAACCACGGTCCAGGCTAGTCTCCTTGAGCTCTTAAAGCACCCTAAGTCCCTGGAGTTCGTTGTTTCAACTCCCACAGGGGCTGGAAGGTGGTCTCACCCCAACCAATGGGCAACAAGAGCAGTCCTTTGACAGGAAGCGAAGTCCAGCAGAACCTAAAGCCAAAGCTTTCATCCCAAGGAAATGTACCCAAGAACCACATTGACTTTTAGGCAGGAGGAATTCAGGATGTGTGAACTCATTTGCACACAACTAAAGCAAACCGCAATGACCCTGGGACTGCAACGACAAATGCATGGTCGGGAGAGGAGCTCGATGCGGAAGGCACACGGCCTGCCATTTGACGGCCTGTGCCAACGCCCTCTCCAGTCGGACAAGTGCAGCACAGCCAGTAGCCAAGACTGTCTGTTCCGGGCAATTAAGCAGCCCAGGTCACAATCCTCTCAGCTACCCTGACCTTAGCTTTACTTCATTACTGGTGTGCAGCTAAACTCACTTGGCCCGTCAGCAGATTGCCCGATGGTGTTGGCAGAGCCGCCGGGTAAGGATGTGGACTGGGTGCTTGACACCTTTCTCGTACCAGTGGGCCATCCTCTGCTCAAATCAAATCCTCACACCAAGGGGTAGTCCTTCTCAAAGCCCCTTCAACCTCTGTCCTCAGATGGGGCTAACGAACAAGCTCTCTCTGCCTCTCTTCCTCCTCCACCCCAAAGCAAGGCACCCCGAACATTTGACCCTAACTTCTGATCCTCCTCCACCCTGGACTCTGAAATATCCCCCTTAGTGGAGGAAGGGGATGTGGGTCTCAGGTGGAGCGTGCACCTAAATCCAGAACTCTGCCATCTCCACAAAGGTCTGGTAATCGCCCCGAAGCCTGAGGCCAGTGGTGAGCAAACCACCCACTGGTTATTGCAAAGTAATAGTGACAAACCTTCACAGTGAGGAAGACAGTAGGCTGTCTAACGATTCTACACAGCACCATTCCCTTCAACAAGCCTGTCCTAACCTCGAACGCACACCAGCGACCAAACAGGTACATCTGCCAGCCCTCTCCTGCGTGATCTATTTGCTTTTTGACCTCCCAGCACCTAGCACTCAAATTCCAGTGTGTGTTGAGTGGCCTTTCCGTCTAACTTAAGGCTCTTTGTCAGGCTCAAAGCTACCCTTCCACTTCCCCAGGATGGCGAGGAACCTCTGAATGGCGTACTGATGCTGTCCCTTCAACAACACTCCAGGACACACATACCTGCACAGCCCCCAGCCAGGTGAGGTGGGACCAGCCATGGAAGGGGCCTTACCCAATGGGTTACCAGCGAGCACAAGGGCACACAGTCTTGCTGTGACATCCACCGGGAGGACCATGATCTACCCACCAGGAATGATTTGTGAGTGAGACCGAGTATGAACGAGCGTTTCTTGGAAACTGCTAACTGGCTTTCTTCTCCAGAGCCGAGACTGGAGGGTCCCTTTGCAGAGACCGGGCTGGGGCCCCTGAGGAACATCCCATCATACCTTCTGTTCTCTGGTCCTGGGTCTCCGGTGACATAATGCTCCGCTTGGGGCTCAGGGTGGCTCTGTGGCCCCACTTGCATAGACCGCTCAGAGCTGAATAAGGTTTGCCCTGGAGAGCTGGCGAGGATTAAGGTAGAAGCTGAGTTGAGCTACCGGTGTCGAGGGAAAGGACCCCAACCACCACGGGTATCCAGAGGTCACCCTCATAGAGGTTCCGTGGGGAAACACTGACATCTCCCAAGGAAATACCCAGAAAGGGCTAAAAGAACACTCACAGCCCAAAGTGGGCTCTTTCTGGCTTTCTGGGCGACTCTGTGGTTGCTGCGTGTCTTTGGGTTGGTTCCGACTCTCAGGACTCTGGTAGAACAGAGCAGAACCTCCCCACAGACTGTCCAAGACTGTCAGCTTTTAGGGAAGCCGTCTGCCTCGCCTTTCCCTGCAGGGCAGTGGTGGGATACACCCTGAGCCCTTCCAGTCACCCCGTCCCTGTGAGAGTCTTACCTCCTTCCCCAAGATTGGCTTCCCTTGGAAGTTCCTTGAAATTAACTACCATTTCCTCTCTATAAAAACCTTCCCCCCACCCCCACCTCTTGGTGGGGGCAGACAAAGTAAACCTAATGACTGAAGGGGAGAAAGCTAAAAATGACAGCACATGAGCGGGGCGGTCGGATGGCAGTAATACCTTTTCCCCTTCCCTTTATGAAATGCACTGACGTGAAATATTGACCCTTTCAGAAAAGGATGTCTTTTACCAGCACCCCGTAGACGGGGTGGGAGGGACGAAACGAACCTGCTCCCAGCTCACTAGACCCCTGTGCGCCCACAGCTGCGGAATCCTCTGCTCCAGCCATGCGGCAGGGACAGGGTTCGAGGGCCTAGACCTATAATCACATGACCCAGGAAAGGCACACCTGGATCCACTCAGAACCCCCAAGCAAAAACCATCCTGTTAACAGGACAATTCTGTGGCAAAACCAGTTAGTGAGGTATCCCAAGCCAGTTTCTGCCTAAGCCTGTCCTCAAATTTTACAAGAATCTTTGTGACATGGGAGGGGAGTTCTGGGTCCTGACTTAAGGGCTGGCTGGCTGCTTCTCAGACAGGAGCGCTGCCAGGTGAACCACTCCAGCTCGGCCTCGAACACAAACCTCTCACCAGCTTGAATGAAACCCAAAGCCGACAAACGCCAAGGTTGTCACTCCAATGAAGCCACTGGGTATACAAGTAGCAATGAAGACATGCATGGCATGCTCGTGGACTCACCCTAAGTTTGCCTGTCAAGGCTCCTCTCAGGACCCTCAGGTCATAAAGGTCCCTGGGCCACCCAGCCTCTCTCCCCTCAGGCTGCCTGCCCCTACGGCCCATCTCAGCCAGGCACTCACTCACCTGTCTCGTCCTGCCTACCAACCACGGGTCTACTGCTGCCTGGGCAACACCATCTGGGGAGCAGCCCAGGCCCCAGCAGACAGTCTAAGATGGGGAAGAGCCCTCCTTCCCTTCCTCCCACCGGCCACCTGGCCAGTGCCTGCGAGGCCATGTGCCCAGCCCTGCCAGTCTGACTCACTACTGCACCCTCCTCCTCGGGAGGCACAGACATGCAGAGCCAAACCTCCAGGCAGCCTCGGGGCCCCGGCGTGTCCACTGAGCGCGCCACCCAGCAGGCCTGGGCACGGGAGCCTCATTCCGGAGCCTGAGCCCCTGCAGTAGGATCCTCCTCAGAGCCATGGCTCCTCTGTGAGAAACGAGACTCCATTAGAGAGCACGAGGGCCCACGGCACCCATCGCGGTCTCATCCCTGGGGCTCTTGGCTCGTCAGCACTGCTGCATCATGCCCGACAGGGTTCTTCAGGGGAGAGAAATCAGAAAAGCACCAAACTACCTGCCGCCTCCCTTCGTACGAGTGCCCTCAGGTCACGCTGGGAGATTCGTGCTCCACTCTACCAATTCTATCTTTCACAAAGCTCCAGATCATTCTGCTCCAGTAAGTCTGGCAGGCTGGGAGCCTGCATCTGCACAAGCCAATTTTTAACCAGCTGGGGTTTCTCCACAGCAATCCTGCCCCGAGGACCATCTCCCTACAGGGCTCAGCTCATTCTCTCCCCTGCAACATTGCCCCAGGGACCTGAGTCCACCCTGCTCTGGCACCAGCTCGCTATCCACCTACAGCTCCAGGGACCATGAGCGACAGACACAGCTGTCGGGCAGGTCTGCACTCGGACACCACCAGCTGTCCAGCGGCAGAGCATGGCCTCGTGCCGCCAGGGAGGCTCCTGTTCTCTAGGTGGCTGGGAGCCAGAAGCCGCCAGACAAGGGGTTTGCATCTACAGCTTCACGTCACTGGGGAGGTCTTTCTCAAACCTCCAGCACTTCAGCATCCATGAGTTTGATCTGAATATGCTGGAGGCACAAGGTCGGCCTGTTCTCAAAAAGCTGGGGATTTTCCTCATGATCAAATCAAACAGGAAAACAGCATCTCTGAAAAGGGTCCTGCTAGGACTATGGCAGTCACAAGCTGAGAATGGGCCATGGGCTAGCCCAGACAAACGCACTAAGGTCCGGAGTAAACACATCCTCTCCACTTCAACCCTGCCTTTTGACAGGCTGGGGGAGGAGTGGCAGCCAGGTTAAGCACCTTTTGAGCTGAAGGTCACTCTTCACCCCAGAGTAGGCCCAGCATGTGACAAGCCCAGGCTACACAAAACAAGCCTGTTTGTAAGTTCAAGTAAAATTTCCTCTTACTTCTTCAAGGCTACGAGGCAGCCACCCGGACCCAGGAAGCACCTGGCAGTGTGGCTCAACTGCCTTCTGGGCAAGCTACCTGCTCAGGAAGCAGTGAGGGACCAGGAATCCCGATGCAGGTTTCTTCAGAGGTAGGTGCTGTAAGAGGGGGGTGGCACTGGGACGCAGCATGGGCAGGAGAAGCCCGAGTGATGTGCCAAGAGCCCTGACCTAGTTACGACAACTGATCTTCTACAATGACCTTCATAGGCTTGTTTCTATTTTTTTAATGAAATATTATAAAACAATAAAACACGTTTCTACCACCCGGCAAGAACAATTAACATGAATCCACATTTTTTTTTAGCCTTAAAATCCCAATTATCATTCTATCCCTATCTTTTTATTTTTTCCGTTCCATTTTCACAAACCTTTGGGAAGGCCCTGGTCAGACCTCAGGAACCCTGACGACGTGGTGGCAGTGAGTGGGGCTGTAGTTTGAAACCACCAGCAACTCTGTTGCAGACAGAGAGGCCTTGCTACTCCCAGAAGCAGCCGGAGAGCAGTTCTACCCTGCTCTATGATGCCGCGATGAATTACTATCGACTAGATGCTAGATGTCAAACAGAAAACTGTACCGTCCTCACCTGCTTCCTCAGAGCATTTGCTTTCGATAGGTGATGCTGCAGGCTAGGCACCCTTAACCACAAGGGTGCTGGTTTAACCCCGCCACTAGCAGTCTCAGAAACCCACTATAGAGTAGCTAGCTGAGTTGGAACCGACTCGATGGCAATGGGTTTGGGGTGATGTTTATTTTAGAGACCTTGTAATTATAATAGTTCTCTTTTGAGAAATCTTGAAAGGCCAGACAGACTTTTTTTTTTTTAATTTTGCCACTTTTGCATGGACTTGGGAGCTGCCCCTCTTGACTGTAATCAGTGAGGAAGCCAGCCTCCGGTTTTGGGGGAGGACCAAAGCCTGACTTCCGTGGGCAGGAACAACAGCTGGTTGTAAAGGTCCTCTTTCAGCAAGCAGTGGTGGCTCCCCCAGTAACAGAGGGAACGTGGGGCAAACAGCATGTGACAAATGGGGCTGGCGAGTGTCTATCTGAAGCCGAGTTTCCATGCACTGCAGGCACATGCTGAGAAGTCGGAGGGTCTTCACTCTGGCCAGCAGACTGCCTGGGATGCATGTTCTCTCTGAATGTTACCCACGCCTACCTTTGCGGAGTCTTCTGGGTTGGGAGGCAGATTGTGTTTTGCAACAATATAGTTCATCTTTAAGCTCCACTAGCCCTTCCCAAACCCTGACCTCAATTTTGATACCCAACAACTTGTCCTGACTATTGTACCCTCTCAGTTCACTGAAGTGTCTGTATACAATGCACTGTTATCTCTACAAACCTCTTAACGGAGGTTAAGTCATACATCGAGTATCTGGCCTTTTATTCAGTACTACCTTTAAGGTCTTTTTAAGTAAATACCAATACCAGGTGCTGTGGAGTCAATTCTGATGCACACAGGCCTCACAGAGCAGAGCTGTACTTCCTCAAGGTTGTCAAGGGGTCCTTTCAGAAGATGCCCAGGCTTGTTTTCAGGGACCACTCAGTGGACTTGAACTTCTAATCATTTTATTTATTTATCTTTGACCTTAAGAAAGGCGTTACTGATGCAGGGAAAGAACACCCAGGAAGGGGAAGGAGAGCAGAATAAGGGATGGGAGCATCTTGAGCTCCTGGGCGAGTTCTGAGACCCAAGAAGTTTTAGGTCCAGGGAAATCGCAGAACTTCTGACCATTTTAGTTAGCAGAGTTCATTAACCACTTCCACCACTGTATGGCAGACACTCCCCCATTGATCTGATTGTCCCTCATGAATCAACTCTAGAATAACTTTCCTAGCACATGCCTCTCCTTGTCCGTAGAAGCTTCTTTCTATATACCATACCTAAAAATTCCCGGGCTGTGGGGTGTACTTATTTTCTATTATTGTGAAGATCCTGTACACAGTAGTCTATTGACCGATGATGTGAGTTCCTGCTTTCCCATTTTTGCCAACACTAGACACCGTCAGGCTTTGAAATGTCTGCCAGTCTGGGGACTGACATTTGTAGGCTTATTTTCTATATGAATGAACACAAGAAAGATACTGGATGTTTTGGAACTATCTGGTATGTTCCGACCTTTTACCGCCCCATCCCAAACAGGCAAGCCCAGCATGTTTTGTGCCAAGTACCACGCAGTGAGAGACCGCTCATTTCAAGCTGAAGAAATAGCATCTACGTGTTGATTAAGGTTTTCAGAAGGGAAAGGACTCCCTTCAAATTCTTTTTGTTTGTAATTAACCGCTGAGCTTAACCAGCTGCTAAGCTAGTCCGAGTCCTTGAAATGCTACTCGCTGCCTTATTCCGTGGACTCGGCCGCTCTGCCACCACAGCCTCAGCCCACCCTGCAGACCAGCCAGGCTGGGCTCCCCTGGCACTTTGCCTGCCGAGGGGGCACTGTCTCAAGAGGCCACCGGAGGTACTGCAGCCAGGCTCCCTGGCCTACGTGCAGCCAGGCACAACCCCCTGCAGGCTCCTCCCTGGCCCTACCAGCAGGGTCCCTCTCCTCCTCCTTGAGCTATATTGGCCACCCCAGAAGCCCATAAGGCCCTGCACCCCACTCTGCACTGCCCATGCCTGGCTTACTTTCCCGCTCCCAACAGCTTCTTGGAAAAAGAGGAGCCAAAGTCTGGCTCTGGGTGCTATAGAGAGGCGGTAAAAGCAAGGTTTCCTACCTGGGGCCGTCCCCACTCTGTTCCTATTTAAATCAGACCCCATGCTCCTAGTGACCACCCCCCGGTCATCTCCTTATTTGGAAAGGCTTCACAGGTGAGGCTCGCTCTTGTGAGGAGCCAATTAATAACGTAGGATTTGACCGTGGACACCTGGAGACTCAAGAACTATCATTCATGTCAAAGGAGCCGTTCCCCTCTGCCTGGGTCTCGGTCTCAGCACTGACTCTGCCATCACCAAAGCTGAAGCAAAGGAAAGGAAAGCCCAAGTAAAAGACGTTAGCAAGACTAGGGCTGTGCAACCCGCACCCCCCACACACACTTCCTCATTTCTTTTCTTGCCTCAACATTAAGAAATACACAGACTTAAGAAATAAGAGTGGCTTTTCCTGTGAGCCCCCCCGCCCCCTCCCCACCATGTCATAACCTTCCAGTACAGAAGCATCTTCAATGGAGTTACGGAGACCAAATTTGCCAAGTCATGGAGGCTGTGCGTCTTAAGGACCCCCAAACACTCCTTGTTCGCTTTATGTCTAATTTGTTGCTTAAACAAACAAACAACAAGAGACAGGAAGAGACTAACACCCATCTCCTTAAGTTGGCTCCTGGCCAATTACTCACAAGTCCTCGTCTGAAGGGCACTCTGCGCCCTTGTCCTTTGGAGGACGCGCCCGGCTCTGGCAGCAAGCTCACCACCCTGCAACTCAGCACCCAGGTCCTTGGGCAGCACCAAGGGGGGCCAGAGCCCCTTTTCTCCCGTGGCAGAGGCACTTTACTGGGGGGAAAACATATGCTCCCACATTCCACCCACCGAAAGGGTGAATGGTTTAAGCCGAGGGCAGAGAGCAGCTCACCCGATGAGGAGAATTCTCTCAAAAGCGGCGAAGTTGCGAGGCTGAGTCATCTTCCCCCTACCTGGCCTTCACGGCCCCCTCCGCCCCCCCAAGACCTGGCCGCAGGTTACATACCCCACCTTCCCCTCAGAACAGCCCCCGGCACCTCCAGATCAGCAGCCTCAGGTGACCCCAAGGCAAATTATTTGCTAATAATGCTGGGGGGCCCTGACCTGGCCCCCTCCTCTGACCTCACCCAGTCCTACCAATGAGAGGCTAATCCCGGGGACCGCCCCCTCCCCCAATGTTACGTCTTAACGCCACCCTGACCAGCAGCCCACCCAGCCAGCCAAAAACCCTCACCCAGTGTGGCCGGGGGTGAGGAGACCTAGGAGCTAAAGGTTCAGTTAGTTTAATGTTGCAATGTTGCCCACTCTTAGAGCCCACCACCAGACTGGAATCACCCCCAGCAACAAGCCTTTACCCAGAAGATGCCCTTCTCAGGAGAGGAAGAGTCCCTGTTGCCAAGGGGAGACTTGCAAAGAAACATGATCAGGTACTTAGTAAACACTATCGCAGCATCCCTCAGGGGGTTGGTTTCTAAGAGATGTCTGGTACAATAAAACCTGTCAAAGCTGGAACCTGTGTAAATGGGAAATCTGTCAGGATGCGGAAATGCAAATAAATACTGTTCACTAACAGTGAATGGCAAGAAACGGGGAAAATCACATGTTATCCAAGGGGGCAGTTTGCTAGACTGGGAAAAACAGGGTAGGCCTGGGGATCCTCGCTTTCATCGGTTTCACTATTCAGAGAATGGAACTCCCTCAAATTAATGACTATGTGTTTGGAGATGGCTGACCAGAGGGGAAATCAAGAAGTAGCTCAGCAAAAAATAAAAAAGAAAGTAGTAATTGTCCCCATGCTCACTCACCAGCCACGTAATCGTGGCCCTGGGGATTGCATGCATTTGAAGACATTTCTTCTGGACATCTCCCAGAAGATTTTACTTTTTTCAATTGCCATTTGTGGGGCCCCTCCTACAGCTATCCCAGACAGTGCTGGTGTGGCCAAGGCACCAAACCGCAGCTGCATGCAAAGCAGGGGAAAATGGGGCTTCCCTTTTACACATGGGAAACCGGGACCTGGAAGCTGCATTCCTTCCAGTGGTTAGCTCCATACATGAATGAATTAAAACCTGATTCTTATGTTGCATTTCTCCCTATTTAGTATCTGCCCGGCACCTTCAATGTCAGGCTCAGTTCACATATAGAGGCAGGATCAACCAAACGCTGGGTTCAGAGACTTGGCTCCGGAGACACGGAATGGCTTTCTATGACTGTAACGTCACACTTCAGTCTAGAATGTACTTTCCCAGCTGCTTCAAATCCAGGTTGCCTGCCCCCTTGTAAGGTCTCCTGTCCAGTCCGGGCCCGCGGCCCCACCGCAGGAAGCTGGCACCTTTACCAACGTGAGTCCTTCTCGGTAGATGGGAGCGCTCCGTGGGCCACCGCCTGTCTCCTACCCGGTCCTCGGCACTGGAGTTTTTATTGAGTGCGCCACGAAAGGCTCTAGGAAGGGTCCCCTCCCAAAGCGCGGCCGGGGCGGATTTGTTAAGCGCCGTGATGCAGAAGGTCGGGAACTCGCGGGGTGTCTCCAACACGAGGGGCCCTCGGGCGGCTCATCGGGGGGCTTCTGGGACCCGCCGTGCGGCGAGCCGAGGTGCGCCGGGCCCGACCGCTACTCGCAGGCCGGCCGCTGCGCGATGGAGGCGCGGCGCGTGACTCCGGAAGGGGTGCAGTGTCTCGGCCAGCCGGCAGGGTCTCCGCGAGGCCCGGGCCCACGCGGGGCTACGATCCTGCCAGCCGCCATCGGCAGAGCCACCCCGTTTCCCAGGGGTTACGTAACTCTCGAGCGGCGCCCGGGGCCACCGCGGCACCCCCGCCTTCAGGCCGCATAGGTGACTCAGTCCTTCCCGCCACGCCACGGGCCAGGGAGGCCTCCACGAGAGGGGGGAGGCGGCGATGGAGGGGAGACCACAAGGCCGGGAGGGCGGGGCCCGAGGGGCGGGGCAGAGAGGGGGCGGGGAGGCCAGGGATGCGGAGGACGTGACCAGGATGGGAGGGGGAGGGGCGCGATGGGATGGAAGAGAGGACCGCGGAGTCAGAGACCTGGAGGCGGGAAGCGCGGCCCGGAACGTGAATGGAGGGCGGAGAACTTGGAACGGGGTTTAAAGGGGAGCCTACAAAGAATGCACTAGAAGGAGTATGACAAGGCAGTCTGAAAACCTGGGGGGCGACTGGCTCTAATCTTAAGGGAGGGGAACACGGGACCAGACTGGGGTCGAGGAAGAGGAGGAACATGAAGATGGGATCACATTAAGAGAGAATAAGGGGAGGGGTGACAGGATGGAACCCGATTGTGGAGGAAGGGGTGGGGGGATGGGACCAGTAATGGGGCTGGCTAACTCATCTGAACTGCAAGGAAGCCGCGGGCTCTAAGGAGCCGGCTCTCGGTGCGGCGAGCAGCCTTTCTCCTCTCCCTGACCTCAACTGGTCCAAGATCCTGCATCGCCCGGTCTGCAGTGGGGAGACGGGCCGGGAGCCTGCGCTACCGGAAAGGTAGGCCCCAGGCGGGGTCAGACCGCCCCGCCGTGCGCAGCGCTCACCTCCGGCGTGCTCGGTCCTGGGGCTGCGCTGCGAAGGGTAGAGGGATCAGCAAGCTCCGGGCGTGTCGCTCCAATGCGCGAGCCCCGGCTCAGCCTCAAGGTTATCCCGGGTGCGAGCCGCCGCTATCCCTCCGCCGCCCCGCCCCTCGTCCAATCCCGGCCTCGCGTGCGCTAGGCCCGCCCCCTGCATCTTCGCTGGCCACTGTCACCTTCAGGCCGAGAGGCGGCGGCGACGGATCGCAGGTTTCCCTTTGGGGGAGAACTACATTCCGTGGCGGAAGGACACTACAACCAAAAAAAAAATCTTCATTGACACCAAAAGAAAGCCAATGGGGGTGCGGCGAGGCTGCAGGACCCGCCCCCGGGATGCCCAAGACCTCCCTCCCAGACCCCCGGGCGCCGGGGCCACCTGTTGCCGCCTGCTTAGATTGCCGACGGCGTCTCTTATCTGGGCCCGCGGCTCTCGGCGCCGCCGCCGCTGCCCCGGCCTACCACCCGGCCCTGATTTTGGAGCCCCGGGGCCGCGTGTACCCTGCCCCGCCCTGCGCCTCCACACCCCTCGGGAGCCGAGGCCCGCTAGAGGTGGGGCCCGTGGGACCCGATGCCGCAGTGGAGCCTGGTGGGGCTGATAGGAGGCCGCGGCTGGCGCGTAGGAGGGGTGGAGCGGGGAAGCGCCGGGCCCTTTTGTTCGTAACTTAGAGCCATTTTTCGTGCGAGGCCCTCGGAACCAGGAACCACGAATGTGCAAATCCTCCAGACGCAAGCACATGCATTCCGGGCACTCGCTTCCAAATAGGAAGTATTCATGTTAGTGACGGGCGGGACGCACCCAGTTAATTACGCCCGGTCCTCTCCGTAGACGTCCTCATTTAAGTTTACAAACGTGTCGTTTAAACCAGTTTTATTGGCGCTTTTACCTTTGTTTTGGTAAGTCGTTTCCCCTGCAATCAGGCAACGAGAGCATCTCTCATTGAAACAGCTGTCAGCCCCCGGCCTCCTTCGGCGGACTTTGAGAGCCGCGGCCGTGTCGCCTTACACAAAAAGGGAAGGCTCTTCCTTCTTTCCTTTTCCTGGAAAATGAGACCAATGGGTGTGACCTGCTGCGCCAGGCACCCTGGCTGCCGCTGAATCACAGGTGTCCATTCTGCTTTCCTGTGAGCGCTGATAAGCCGCGAGGAGAGGGAGGGTCCAGCATGCATGTTAGGGGTGAGAAAGAAGTCTCAGATTTCTTCTGCAGAGAGCCGCGGTGATGTCGTGGTTACGCTTTGGGCTGTGTGCTTCTTGGTCTGCAGTTCAAGACCACCAGCCCTGAACAGTTGGTCTCGGCTATCCACAAGGAGTCAACTGTGACTCAGCGTTGACTGACGGCGGTCCGCGCTTGCTTCTGTAGGGTTTTTCTGGCCTTCTTGGTTGTAAGTAGAAAATAAAGGCTTGGTTATTAAGATGTGGGAAGGGCCTGAAGTTGTGGTGGAGGGGTTGGAGGTGGGGGAAGAAAAGCCGACACAGAACAAAAACTGTGACCAGGGAGGATCCAGTGTTCTCCCCATTGGAGGAACAGCCACTGCTGCCCGCTGGTTCCCACTCGGTGAGCAGAGTGGAGCTGCTTCTTCAGGGCTCCCAGATGGCGAGTCTTCACCAGATGGAGGTTAGCCGCTGAGCACTTAACCCAGGGCGCTTGATCGGGAGGAGGAGCTGCAGGGGTGGGCAGTGCAGGGCTGTGATAGAGGGCAGCCTGCAAGTCCTGAATGCCCTATTAAGGCATAAAAGCTTATCACTCTGAATTTTATCTACTCTTCTAGAGCCAAACCGGCCAGAGGAATTCTTTTTTTTTTTGGTTTTTGGGGCATCACTGCTCTCCGGTGGTGGGAGTAGGAGACCCAGCCCCACTGCTGGAATTGAACCGCCATCCCAGTGGGCTTCAGTCCCGCGCACAACCACTACGCCACCGGGGCTCAGCCCAGAGGAATTCTTTTCGAAAAAATTTTAAAAATCATTTTATTAGAGGCTCATACAACTCTTATCACAATCCAGCCATACATACATTGTGTCAAGCACACTTGTACATTTATTGCCATCATGGTTTTCAAAACATTTGCTTTCTCCTTGAGCCCTTAGTATTTCCACCCTCCCCCCATTCCCTCATGAACCCTTGATAATTTATAGATTATTATTTTGTCATATCTTACACTGTCCGAAGTCTCCCTGCACCTACTTTTCTGTTGTCTGTGGGGGTGAGGGGGTGTTATATGTAGACCTTGTAATTGGTTCCCTCCTTCTAATGCACTCTCAGCACTGGTCCTGAAGGTATCATCTGTCCTGGATTCCCTGTGTTTCCACTTCCTATCTGTACCACGGTCCATCTGGCCAGAGGAATTCTTAATATTTATTCTGTGTCTTCACACTCCCAACATCCCTTCAGGTCTGTGATGTTTGTATAAAAGCTGAATTCCCGAGTTTACCCAGACAATCCCGGGAGGAAGATCAAGTTGGCCTTTTGCGGTCACAGAGAAAGTGCCGTGTGGGTGAGGAAGACTTCATGGTGAGCAGTGAGGCCTAAGGCTACTGAAGTCGGAGAGGTGGGTATGGAGAGGCCCCTCTAGGGGGAAGAAACCAATTGTGTAGCTGCCTTTCACCAAGCTCCTCAGGAAATGTGTCCTCAGCACTGAAAAGGAGGAAGGGAGAAAACTGCGGTGTCCGCGTGAAGTACTGACAGCAGGCAAGGTGACCGAATCCTCTGATGTGACCTCCAGCCCAGAAACGCTCAGGGTCACTGGACAAAGCCACGCTCAGGGCATCAGATTGTATTCCCTGGGAGTGGTGTGCTCAGTTTTTCCCTGTGAGAACAGTCAGCGTGCAAAAAAGAAAGAAAACCATGGCCAGGGTGTCAGTTCTGACTCACAGTAACTTTATAGGATTTCTAAGACTGTAAATCTTTATGGGAACATATAGCCTTCTCTTTCTCTCAGACACAGAGTCCCTAAAATATATGTGGAACTGTAATCAGACCTATCAATAAAAAGTTAAAAGAAATGTGCCTGAGAGGAAGACACTGGGAGGCCTGCGAGAGTGAAAGGCAGCAGAAGCAAATACTGTTCTACACACACTCCTGCAAGAGTGGTGATGTGCCTGTAGATGGCTGCGTAGGCCCGCAGGTTGAGCAGGTGTGAGGTGGCGCGTGGGAGTACACCCTGCACTGTATACAGATTTGGCAGAAGATATCCGTATGTGTGGATTTACCTTTGCTGCAAATCTATCCATGAATGTGGTAGAAACTTCTTAAAACGTAACACCCTGAGGGCATGGGTCCCTGAGTCGCACTCAGACCATGGTCTCGGGGGACACCAAGGTCACATAACACAATGTGGTTCACAGAGTTCCACATGCTGCTTTGGAGAGTGGTAACTGGGGTCTTAAAAGCGCTGGAGCAGCTGTCTAGGTGCGAATATTCATGTCTTCTTAACCAAAGGGAAGCGGAGTAGTGAAAATAGACACATGGGAACAATTAGCCCAGCGGTCCGGTGGGTCATGCACACATCAGTCTGGAGACAAGAACCCTGACATGAACAGAACTGCATGATGCTCAACTACCACCAGCAGCTGCTCTGAAATATGTACGAGACGTGTATGAAATGTGTTCTGCACAGATAGAGACTGATGGGAACCCTCAAGACTATGTGGCCCCTAACCACCCTTCAGGTCTAGAACTGAAGTAACCTCCTTGATAGAATAGTCAACCATTTATGATCCAAAGGACAGCCTTTACCCAAGGCCAGAGGGTTGGGGTGGGGTGGGGACTGGAAACAGGAAACTCTGGAAGTATATTAGCAAAAGTACATTGAGGGGATTGAAATGGATGCGTTGAAACAAGATGTTGAATGTAAAACAATATCTTCTCTGTAAACCTTCACCTAAATCACAAGTAAAGATTTTCAAAACAAAGCAAAAATACCAATGAATCCTCCGACATGGACAGTGTCAGGAGGTCACTCTCCCTGGGCTCTGTCCAGGTGGCATAGGACTCTGCCCTGTGATGTCTATAATCCTGTTCCATAAGGTTGGAGACCAGGCCAGCCCTTGAGTCTGCGCCTGCATATTCCTACAGCTTCTCAGAGTCGTGTGGACAGTGACCGAGGAGACTAACCATGCAGAAAACAGCCCACTAATACGCCTAAGTTCTGTTCTATTTTATGACAAGTTAGACTTGTTTTCTACTTTCAGGTTTTTTTGCAGTAAAAGAAAAAATGTGGGCTGAGCCCCGGTGGCGTAGTGGTTGTGCATGGGACTGCGGCCCACTGGGATGGAGGTTCAATTCCAGCTCACAGGAGCAAAGGCTGGACCTCCTACTCCCACCACCAGAGAGCAGTGATGCCTAAAAAAAAAAAGAAAGAAAAAGAAAAAATGTAACAGTAATAAGGTGAAGTGCTCGCTTTGACAGAACATATACTAAAAAAGTAATAAGGTGATGACTGAACCCCTATGGCGTAGTGGTTGAATGCAGGACTGCGGCCCACTGGCTTGGCAGTTCAAATCTAGCAGCAACAAGGCTGGGTAACTCCCACTACCACCAGAGGGCAGTGATGCCAAAATAAATAAATAAAAAGCTAAAAATAAAAAGCAATAAGGTGAAAAGGCTTGGTGTTAAAGACAGTGCCAAGAAAAATGGGCATTATTCTCTGAGAGTCTGCATTGCCTAGGAGATGCTGATGTGGATTTGGATCTGGGTTTCTCTCCAGATGGAGGGGAGGGCTGTGTGTGCATGCATTATGGGCTGTGCTTTTCAGAATGTAGAAAGAAAAAAAAAACCCAAACCAACAGCTTTGCCTAGAGACTGTTGGCCTCAGAGACTCTTCAAGCCTCTAACTAAGTCCAACCCCTGAGATAACCTTGTCGTTCAATAACATTGGCTTGCAAAATATTACCACTTGTAAGTACTCGGTGTCTTATTTTAAAAGCCGCCCATGTGAGACCAAACAGTCAAAAATTACTCTGAAATAAAGCTAAGACTGTAAGGGGCAGGGAAACTAGATTAATAGGAAAGGCACAACCAGACAAAAGTGAAAATGTTCATATATTGTCAAGACTATAACCAATGTCACTGAATAGTTTGTGTAGACATTCATGTATGGAACCTAACACTGCTCTATAAAACCTTCCTCCAAAATGCAATTTAAGAAAAATAAAAGTTATCTTCCTGGGTACACACTGACATTCCCCATCCCAAGGACAGGTGCTGACTGGCAGGATCATGGGGTGTGGCCATAAGCTAGAACCTCAGGCACCATGTGAAAGACAAAGACATCAGGCAGCCATGGAGCAAGCACTTCCCTCCCCTGAACCTCCTGAGGCAGTGCAGTCAAAATCTGCCACCAAACTTCCCACTCTCCCCCCTTCTTGCTCAATGGCTGCCAGCCATCACTCTCACTTATCCTGGGAAGGCTGGACAGCTGGGGCTAAGAAGATGTTATTCTCTCTTTGAGTTAAAATAATATATGTAGGCATTGTTGTAACTTGAAGGGTTCGGAACTATTTTGTGCAAAGTCCTGGCCTTGACGGTGCCTTTTCAAGTGAACTGGAATTGATTTTTATCCCTATCCCTCTATGAGTGGTGTTATCTTTTCCGTGTAGCTTCTTCTCCACCACCCCACGGGCCCTAGAAACGAGGACAACCCCCACC
Source organism: Nesogale talazaci (assembly GCA_004026705.1). Taxonomy (NCBI): domain Eukaryota; kingdom Metazoa; phylum Chordata; class Mammalia; order Afrosoricida; family Tenrecidae; genus Nesogale; species Nesogale talazaci. Next base: position 420 of record PVJH01036622.1, on the reverse strand, counting down.
TTCCATTGCAGAATCCACCTTGCTGGATGATTCAGCATCAGCACACAGCTCTCTCTGTCTCTTCCCTCCCTCTTTTCCTCCCTCTCCCCAAAGAATGAACAGTCCTGCAATGGTGCAGACTGCTCCCTTAGAGATGGCTATATCCTCACTACAAACTGAGTCATGACCACACCCTGCCGGCATGGAAAATCACCATGAGAGGACAAAAAGGGAAGGCTAAACTCCAGTTTCTGTGTTCTTGGTCCAGAAATCACAGCCATTGAGGAAACTTGTTTAAACCCCGCCCCCAAGCCGCAAAGCATGTCCTGGTCTAAATGCAGTAAAGTTACTTGAACCGGGGCCAATGCAAGTTTTGAAATAGTCTTGGCCTCTGGAGAAGATGAACCCTTGTTTAGACCTGGCTTTCCCAGGTGGGGCCCC
>PVJH01036621.1:0-18612 GCA_004026705.1 Nesogale talazaci | reverse complement strand
GGGAAATAGGGGAAACCGATCACAACAATACACATATAACCCCCTCCCAGGGGAATGGACAACAGAAAAGTGGGTAAAAGGAGACATCGATAGGCATAAGAGAAGGAAAAAAATGATAAATTACCAAGGGTTCATGAGGGAGGGAGCGTGAAGGATGGAGGGGGAAAATAAGAAGCTGATACCCAGGGCTCAAATAGAAAATGTTTTGAAGAGATGATCACAGCAAATGTACAAATGTGCTTGACACCGTGGATCTATGTATGGACTGTGATAAGAGATGTATGAATAAAATGATAAAAACTATAAATAAAGGAATGCCTTGGGGTGTGTGTGTGTGGGGAGCATCCTGCAAAGTTCTTTCTTGTGTTTTACCTGGTGCAGGTCTAAAGATCAGGCTCTACCATCTATGACAGAATCATGCACATGTCTAGTGGGTGGTTGCTGTCTGTTGCACCAGTCACAGCCTGAAGGAGGAGAAACTTTTGTTCCTTCAAGCTTCTCTCAGGGGTAGGGGGGTCTTCTCTCATGTTCTCAGTGGGGTATGTTAAATCACAGATGATAGGCTTCAGCCCACCCTTGCTGAGTCAGTAAAAGGACTAAGGTGGATAATTTTCATGTCTAACAAAATCCTACGGGCCCTGCTGTCCAAAGATCCTTCCACAGCCCTCACCGCCCCCCCCCCCCCAGCCTGTAGATTACACCACCAGACTTAATCATCTGGCATATAAGTTACCATTAGGCATCTGGATTGTACATCCATGCACCTTACAGCCACAAGTTACAAGCATCTGGGGCCCAGAGAGTTCCCGAGAGACAATAATCAGGGTTCAGATTTCAACAGTGCCACAAAATATAAATACCAAACAAGCACCTGAAAAATGCAGCATAGCAGCACATAGAAGGGAAAACAGAAGTATGACTCTCTGTCTTTGGTGTATGTGAGCATATGTGTGTGAAAATGTGTGTATTGATGCATGTGTGAGAAAGCATGTATATGAGAATGTGTGCCTGTCAGAGTGTATGTGAGTCTGCATGTGCATGTGAACATGTGCATGTGTGGTCATATGAATGTGAGTGTGTATATATGTGCATGTGAGAGTATATGTATGTGTATGAGGACATATGTGGGTGGCGTGAGTTTATGTGCATGAAAACCTGGGTGTGTCTGTATGTGTGAACCATGTGTGAGTGTGTACGTGAGCATGTATGACTGTATGTGGATGAGAGTGAGTTGTGTCCCTCTGTGTGTAAAACATTTCTTGGCTTGGATTGTCCGAGACTTGTCTGAATCAAAGGCCTCTGGGTCTGTCTTCATGCAGTGAAGTTTTATTGGAACTCAGAGCTGTTGAATGAGGAATGCTGTGCTGATCTGCTTCTCTGGAAGCCCTCGTCCCTGGGACTGCTGGGAAGTGAATGCCTGATTTACCAGGAAACCATAAAATATTGGGGGAGGCAGAGGTAGCACCCCATCCTGTCAAATTGACTCACCCTTCCTGTGGCCCTTTTCTGCAGCAGTCATGTATATCCCATATACATGAAGAGGCAGTGGGGCTGCCGGCTACCTGAGAGGTGGGGTTTCATATGTATTGATTGTACTATACCCCAAGGAAACTGAGGGAATGTAGTCACTCTGGCAGTTTTTACTGACCCCCAAACTACTTTTTGAATTTCCTAACACAAATAATCTTTTTTCATCCGATGCATCTGAGTCATGGCCCTAGCGAAGAACATTGAAAGTACTACAATCTTCCAAAAGAATTCACAGATCTGTCTTGGAAGAACTGCAGCCCAAACACACCTTAGACAGGAGCCTAGTGAGACTTTATCCGACACACCATGGACATGCCGTCAGAAGAGATCGGTCCCTGGGAAAGGACCTCATTCTTGGTAAAGTTGAAGGGCAGTGGGAAAGAGGAAGGCACGTGTTGAGATGGAGTCACATGGTGATTGCCACAATGGACTCAAATATACTGGTTCTAGGGAGAGCACAGGACCAGAGAGTTTGACATGGTTGTTCTCTTATTCACAGGATCCTACTAATCAGAATGGAGCCCACGGGCACCTGACCATGATTCTTTTGCTGATTGTATATATAACCCCTAACTTATCTTTATACCCTTCCTTGGTTATTTAGATTAACTTATTTACAAGAGTTATCCTTCCTTTTTGTGCCCTTGAAGAAGTCTCTCCTTGCACCTTTGATTCATCTTCTATGGATAGTCTCTAGTCATGAGACACAGCTGCCATCCCACCTTCGGGAATTGTCTTCTCCTCTCCAATGATTCAAGTCTCCATGTTCTTTGATGTACTACTTCAGGTTGGTGAATCCTAAACTCCAGCAGCTATCTGAGGAAAAGAGAAGGAAACTCGGACATCTTTCATACTGAAAATGTCTATATTCTACTCTTTACACTTAACGGACTGGTACAGATAATTACTGGCTCTCAGATTGCTCTGTGCTCTAACTTCCAACATGATTTTGGGGATTGCTGATACCCTGTGACCCGTGGTGATTTGTAAGATGGATCGATGCTTGCTTTCTTCACTATGTTGGCTTTTCCTGGTATGGGTCTGTTTTCCTCTGATATGCTACACTCTTGGAAGGTTTTATTCACTCTCCGAGCCAGATTATAAGTGAGTATTGTGTTTAGGGGTGTGGACTGTGGAGCAGATGACTAACTCCCTGATCTTGGCAGATAGAATTGTCCCCTTCCCAGCTGTAATCATCTGGCTCGTGAAGGACTTTGAGTCACTTGCTAGTTTGAGTCACAAATTCCCAAAATGCCATGTTTGCGAGGAAATTTTCCACATATTTAAAGGAATGATGGTCTCACAAGACCTAAACCCCCTCAAGCTCCACTGACACTAAATTGTAGGGTTTAAAGAAAGAAGCAAAACTTCCCAGGGGGCTGCTCAACAATGAGCAAGCTATTTAAAAGTTTGTGACCTGCTTATCAGGATAGTCCCTCTTGCTCAGCTCAGGGGTTAGCAGAGAGTGACAGAAATAGAAGGCTAACTAACCAGGATATAATTCATGTAGCATCTTGGATTGATTAGTTTTCAGACACAGAGGCTTCTAGTAGAATATTATCCCCAGAGTGCCACAGAAATCTAACCATTTAGGGTACCTCTCTCTCCTTAAAATAACAGCAAGGAGTCCTGGTGACCTAGCAAGCTGAGCTGCTAACTGTAATGTCAGAAGTTCAGGATGACAAAACCACCTACTCTCTGGGGGAAGAAAGATGAGACTTTCTCCCCTTACGAGGGAGCATTTGTTGATCTGCCTTGTTCTATGGTGAGACAGAATTGACTTGGTGGCAATTGTTACAAGCTATGCTGAAAGAGATGTGAGATTATTTCTTAGGTCACTTTCCCCTAAACGCTTTAGTACAAATAGAGCCAAGGGATAGTTTTACTTTGTGGGTCTGATGAGAGTATTCCAGGTCTCAAATGATCATTTTTGCTAAGTTGGCATTTTTAAAAATGAATTTCAGAAGTCATGCAAGAAGTCTTTTGACCTGCCACCTCCCTTTCATGATTTATACCTTCAGAAAATTTAGCAGGAGAATAGGGCTAAAGCTTTTAGCTCCCATGAGAAGAAATTATAGCAGTTTTCTGATAATTAGAATTAAAATGAAGTAGGTCTCTGCAGATAGTGGTGAGGTAGTGCAAGGTTACCTGGTAAGGACTGGCTAATTCTGAAAACCTAGGTTTGGGCAGGGGGTGTGCTGTCTCGCAAACAACTCCCCTTCAACCCGAACCAAACAGGTGGTTATTTTAAAAAAGCACAAACATGGTGGAGAAGTAAGAGGACACTCAAACTCGATTATGATGTAATCCACTCTCTTGAATGGGAAGTCAAAGGTTAATACCTTCAGACCCACCTCTGGCATAGATTCCTAAGATTTAGGACAAGTTTAATCCTCAAATCCTAAAGGAAAACTGCTATTCTTGGGAATAAATTGGGCAGTAGGGAAATTTGTCCTGAAACCAGTAGTCTATATTATAATAACAAACCAGCTACAATTAATCAAGACTCTGAACAGTACCTGATGGTATTTTAAAAGTTTCAAGAGACTATAACTTAAAGAGATTCATTTTTAACTCCATCTCGAATCTGCCCACAGACAATAAGAAGGAAAGACAAGAATTAGTGACAAGTTCAGCAACCTGAGAGATCTTGGGAATAAGTTATAAGAAAACAGGGCGAAGGCCCAGCCCACAAGAATGATGTCTCCTACAACTTTGCCCATTTGTCATTAAGCCAAGCCTCTTATGGATTAGGGAAGCTGAAATATTTCTTGAAAAATTTTAAATCTTAAAAAAAAATCTATGGCAGGCAAAAACAAGGACATTCCAAAAATTCTCTAAAGACAGTGCGTTCTATTACTTTCAAGGTTGCTTACTGATCGTTAGATTGGATCTGTTATACATTTGCCACCTATTTTGTAATCCTTACTTATTATTTTCTGTTCTTGTCTTGCAGCTTATGCTTGCCTTGGTAGTCTAAAATGCTCCAAAATTTGGGGACATAGAAGCTTAGGTACCTCTTTCTCACTTAAAGAAGACCATGATCCTGAGTTGGTAGCCAAACCAGCTAGAAGACTGAACCCAGCACTTACTGACTCCCCTGATTCAGACATTTATCAACCTCCCTTCTGACAGGTGACTCACTTGCAAACTCTATTTGAATATCCACACAATTGCTAAATACGATATCTTGCCATCTTAAATGATAATTGCTTGTTTGCCTTTTAGGGGGATAGATAGTTGGATTATGAAAGCTTCTGTTGAACTGTCAAAATCGAAGGCAATGTTAAATTTGCCAGAGGAAGCTGTGTTTTACCTATTCTTTAATTCTGCCTCCCACTTGAAACCTTTACAAGCTTTTATTCTGTGAAATTAAGGTTAAATTATGGACTCCCTTCAGTAATCTGACCTTGTTTTAATGAATCCCTGTGAGACACACAGTTGCTAAAACAATATCCTCACCTGCCTTTCAGGAGAAATAGCAATGTTTTGTAGCACCATGACAAGCCTTTCCTTAAGGTAAAGGGAGTCTCACTGAAAAAAAGTTATGATAATCTATTTGAAACTCCTGCATTGAATGCTGCAAAATAGGAGCACTCAGTTTTGGGGGTTGTCATTTTAAAGAACTTTAATCCCTTGTTATTATAATTTTATTGAAAGAGTCTAAACTTTAAAAAAAAATACTTTTATCAGAGGCTCTTACGTCTCATCACAGTCCATGCATTCCCCCAATGTGTCAAGTACATTTGTACATGTGGCACCATCATCATTTTCAAAGCATTCTCTTCCCATTTGAGCCCCTGACATCAGCTCCCCTGCTCTCCCTCATGAACACTTGATAAGTTATAGATTTTTTCCATATCTTATATTGTCCTCCATCGCTCCTCACCCACTTTTCCATTATTCATCCCCCTGGAAAGGGTTTATAGATTGTTCCTTGTGATCGAGTCCCCCTTTTCCCCCCTCACCCTCCCCTAGTCCTCCTGTTATCTCTACTATCCTTGTTGGTCCTGAGGGATTTATCTATAGCATTTATCTATCTATTTATCTGTAGCAGTGTGCATGCTGTGGTCTAATCCGATTTGTACAGTAGGTCATGACAGTGGGGGGGAAGGAAGCACCAAAGAGCTAGAGGAAAGTTGTATGTTTCATCAGTGCTATGCTGCACCCTGACGGGCTCGTCTCTTTCCTGTGATCCCTCTGTGAGGGCATGTCCAATTGTCTACAGTGGGCATTAGGTCTCCACTCCTTGCCTTCCCTACCCCCCACCCCCATTCACTTTAGGTACTCTTTTTCTGGGTCTTAGATGCCTGATACCTGATCTTATAGCATCATGATCACACGCTGGTATGCTTCTTTCACATGGGCTTTGTTGTTTCTGAGCAAAATGGCCACATGCTTATCATCAAGTCTTTAAGACCCCAGATGATATATCTTTTGATAGCTGGGCAACATCAACTTTCTTCACCACATTCTTAGGTACCCATTTTGTCTTCAGCAATAGTGCTGGGAAGTTGAGCATCACAGAATTTGTTCTTGTGTTAAGGGAGAACTTGAGTGGAGGCCCATTGTCCACCTGCAACCTTAACTCTTTTTTTTTTTTTTTTTGGGCATCATGGCTCTCCGGCGGTGGGAATAGGAGGCCCAGAACCTTAACTCTTAACATATATATATGTGTACATATTTCTAATCCCCCATCATATATATATATATATATATATATATATATATATATATATATATGCACATGTCTGTAGTTAGGCCTCTATAAATGTCCTTTTTCTCTATTTCCTTTCTTTCCTTCTTGACCCACTGTCATGTTTGGCCTTCATTTGGGTTTAGTAATGCCTTGCTGCTGCATTGCCCTTGCTTGAGTCCCATAAGACATCCTACGACCTTGCTTCCATTGATTTTAGTTCACTCGTTGATCCCTTATCTCTGGGCTGGTCCACCCCTCCCCTTCCTTTCTCCTACTTCCCCTTCTCCTGTATCCCCCAGAACCATTTTGTCCCATTCTTTTCATCTCCAAATTGTCTATCCCGAAATGTATCAACTCTGTGGCACAAATACCAGACTTTGGCCAAAGGCCCCCAAACATCATCAACTTTGTACTCTATTTTCACTAACTCAGCAGGGTGGAGTCTATGCTCCAGTCAATCCTGCTGTGGCTTGTAGATAGTTAATACAGGGAAGGCATGCACAGAATTAGAGGGCATGCATCATGGCTACAAGCTACAACAGTCCGACAGAGCCCTCACTTCCGTGAGTAGCTACCACAAAGAATAAGCTAAATGGAACAGGTCAGCTTCACAAAGGAAAGTCATAATTATATCGACAGTCCTCTCACAGTATTATCTTTAACTGCTGCCGTGTGTGCGATAGGGAAAAAAAAATAATGATTTGGACCATGGTGATGGACATAGGTTCTGATCAGCACTGCAGTTTCTTGGTGGTGACAGACAAGATGGTAGACAGTGGAATTCCAGCACTGTGGCTTTAAAGAGCCTGCAATGGCTGCCAACTTAAGCTCAGCCCAAACTCTGGTAATTATCAGCATGCTGTTTTCTTCGACCTCTGATCAAGAGGAAGAAGTATGTCAATTACGAAGCCAAAATGCACTTGTTCTACCGGGACCTAAACACAGAGCCCTGCCTCCATCCTCTACCTTGAATCAGTACCCTCTCTACACACATATTTCTAACCACTAAACTACACAGGTCTCCAGGACAGATCCTAGAACAATCTGGGAAAGAGACTGTGCTTACAGAAAGACTGATGCATAGGCACACACGCACACTCATACACAAACACACACAAATTAGACGGTTATCTTTAAAATATCTTCAGAGGTAGAACATGTAGGAAAAGGGAGTCAATCTTTCTTTGTCATTTCCTTTCAGGTTATTAAACCAAAGAACTCATTTTTGACTATTTTTATAATAAAGCTTAGATTGAGAATCTTGATGAGTGAAGTAGAAAAGAGAGAAGCCTAGCGATAGTGTGCTTTTAGTGTTCTTAGACAGGCATGCCATTGATATGTTTCAATTCATTCCTCACCTCTCTTTTCTTCTCATTATAATTATGAATTTTTCCTAGGGCAACCTTTGTGTGTGATCGTTCATAGAAATTTCTGAAAAAAACCCCAAACGATAACAACAAAACACCCAGCCAATCCTGAAGGACTTAGACTCACAGCTTCAAGTGCAGCTCCTCCACTTGTAAGAGCTTACTTTCCTTACTATGGACTAGATTAGGGGAGTTTTCTACTCTTATGTCTAGGGTGATTATGCACTTTACCCCATATAAGCAGGATATCACTAGAGGAGAAGAGACTTTGACTCCTCCAGAATTATGTGATGGAATTCTCTAAGGGATGAAATGACCTCAGGCAAGAGATCGAAAGTTCAGTTTTGAATACAGCATGCTCAGAATCTGTGTACTATCTTGGAACTACATTTCCCACAACTCCTTGCCACATCTGGCAGAATCCCACCCCTAGCTCCTCCCTGCCCAGGGAGGAATTTTCCTGAGTTTCCTGTGAGTGAATGCTTAAGAAGTCAGTGTATACAGGGGGGAAATAAATATTGTGACTGGATTGGCCATGCTAGTGAGGAAAGTTTTTCTTCTAGGAGTTTTTTAATAAAATTATCTTTGTGATGTTCTATGCCTCCCAACATGAATCTTTATTTTAGGAGGATAAGAAGCTAAATTCTGGTAACTGGACTTGAAGTCAAGCCTTTTGGCTAGCACCTGAGTGCAGCCGTTAAGTTGAGGAATCCGGAGCCTGAATCTATCTACCAGCACTTGACAAGCCACGTAAAGCCTCTGCACCTCAATGTTTTCTTCAGCATATTGGGAAAGGAAAGGACATGCAGGGCATGGACTGTAAAGACTGATATGGAGTAAGATGTTTGCCAAGCAGTTTTGAGAACCATGACGAGCTGCGTCAATCTTTTCACCTGCAACTTCCAACTCCCACAGCATCGCCCACAGTGGGCCTGAGGACACCGCTGCCCAGTTCAGAGGAGATTGCTGTTAAAGTGGCAGGTGTTGGCTGCTCCCCACAGAGGTGATAGGCATTTCCTTCCTGCTCTGTCAGGGAGGAAAAATAAAGTGACCATCATTTCTCAACGCTGAGACTGGAGGAGGGAAGCATGCTTGCTTCCTTGGGGTGTGTGTGTGTGTGTAAATGAAACTCTTGGAGCCCAGTGCAGAACCACTGGCCGTCTTCTCCGGGGGGGGGGGGGGGTCTTTCATCCTCCGGTGAGCAGGGAGGGCAAGGAATCGAGGGTGTGGGGGCTCACCTCCTCTCAGACACCCCCCAGGTCCCTAGTAACAGATGTGGCTGTTCTTGTGCCCGTGAAGCTCGTGCTCCCAGAGTCAAAAGCGGCTTCCAGGGATGGATCCGTTGAGAGTGATATGAAAGGAGTGGTGATAACGAAGGTAATGCCATCAGTTCAAACTTGGCATACGTCCTCCAGGGTCACATCGTTCTTGCCACTGGTTGCAGATGAAGAATAACAGGCAATCTTAACTATAGATTTTTATATAGGACCCCCCCCCCACACACACACACGATTCCCAGCAGTAGGAACAAGCCTCTCACGGAAGTCAGGCACTCACAAGGCTCGCCCCTTCCTGTACGTTAGTGATTCTAAGCGAAAGCTTCTGCTTTAAGATGAGGAGGATGACGTTCGGAAGCATCAAGATCCAAAGGGAACTGTTGGAGAAATGGCAGGATTCGAGCTAGCAATGTGGTATGCTCGGCTGCCACTGCTTGATTCTGTGGTGGGTATCTGGGACGCCTCCTGCTGAGAGTCACCACTCCTTGCTATGTGGCTATGTGGACTCCTGTTTGGTTGTCGGCGGTTAGGCCAACAGAGCAGTTTATGCTCTCTTGTTATTGTTGTGTGCCAAGTTGCTTCTGACTCAGAAAGACCCGATGCCAGACACCAGAGAGAGAAAAGAATGGCTGGAGTGGGCAGAGAGACATCAGGCAGTGTCCAACAAGACAAAATTAAAACAGTTTTTAAATTATTAAGGGTCCATGAGGGAGGGGGGTGAGGGGTGGAAAAAGGAGGAGCCAATATCTGGGGCTTACATGGAAAGACAATATTTTGAGAATGATGATGGCGTCAAAGGTACAAATGTGCTTTGCATACAATGGATGTTTGGATGGATTGTGCTAAGAGTTGTATGGGCTCCCAATAAAATGATTAAAAAAATTATAATGGCATGCCATAAAGATACCAAAGTTTAAAAAAATATATGTTAACCTAGGAAGCAGGCAATATATGGAGAAATCACAGGTTGCAAAACCAATGCCTTAAAAGGAGCACGTGATAGTTACATAATCTGTTGTCAATTTAGGGTGTAGTTCAGCCTGTCCATCAGGTCACACACAACTTGATGACCTCCTTTGGAGGAGCTAAGGCGATAACTAGCTCTCTGGAGCGACAGAGAGCGATAATGTCTCCCTGTGAGATGAGCCTGATGGAGCTACATGGATGCAGCCAGAGTGTGGAGCTGGAGGAGACACAAGGAGACCCACGCCAGCGCTGAGATGCTTCTACTGCCGCTGGATCCACAAGACTTTCCACCCACTGGCTTGTGAGCTTCCTACATTCAGCATCATTACATGTACTTCATCAATCTGGAGAGGAATCGATAGATTGGTATGGGACATATGGGGCAATTATTGAACTTATGGACTTGATCTGGACTAGGCTGGGATGTTTTCTCAATATTCAATTGCTTCTGTATATAAAGTTCTTTCTCATATACATGAGTCTCCCTGGATTTGTTTCTCCAGTCTACCCAGACTAATACCCAGACACAAACCAGAGCAGGACTATGTGACAATAACCTATAAACTCTATACTTCAAAAAACAAACCCAAAAGTCTATACCTCCATTGTCTTTCAGATCACAAACTTACTACTCTTACAAGCTGGGTTCCACTGGATTAAGAAGCATTCCCAGCAAGGACACCTTTGTTACTGTTACTCACCCAGGAATTGAACTGTGAATAAAGGAGTTGTGTGTATGTGCACTAGTTATGCTGAGCATCCTAAACACACTTGCTACAGACTCCACTTTGAATTTTTGGGCGCCTACTTGACCCAGTGCTATGCATGCATCCACTGATAAAGGGGGACAGGAAAAAGCTTGTAAAAAGTATCTGACTGCACAAACTGCCCAAACCAGAAACCTCGCCCCAGGAAACACATACCAGTTTTTGACTAAGATAACAGCCCTACAAAACCGTCTATTTTGCAAGGCCAAAGAGACCTTGCTGCCTATGGTTCTCCTCGTACAGATCTCCTCCAGGTTTCTATTTTTTAATAAATACCTTCATGCAAATACCTTTGACGTTCCACTCTTTTTGTTCACACTGGTCTCTGAGAACAGAGACTTCCTTGTCAAATTGCAACAGATGGAAATAACAGTTCCCATTTCTTTATGTGCTCCTTTTCCCTGCGCCCCAAGTTCTTACCTCTTATGTCTTGGGGCCTCACCTGAAGCTAATGTTTCTAGTTGTTTCAGACTCACCACCAGCCTAGATTGCAGCTAGGAAGCCCACTGATGACACTTGCAGGGTTTCTTTCTCCCCTGCTGCAGTTGGGAGGGAACGCTTCTGTTCTCCAGAGACCAGGGAGCATAGCAAAGGAAGGATTTCAGATGAAGAGTGAGAGTGCTTTCTTCCAATAAATATCTACCCTTTTCCTTTTATCGATAGTCTTTTCCACTTGGTCCGCCATTTTGGTCATAATATCGTGATGGTTTGTGTGTTGCTAGGCTGCTGAAAGCTATGTCAAATGTCATCAGGGTCACCCCAAATGAACAGCTCTCAGTGGAGCTTTATGACTAAGAACAGACTATAAAGAAGGGAACAGCTGCCCACGTTGGAAGAAGAAACTCTGACAACCTAATGCATAGCATGGAAGCATTGTCAGATACTGAAAGCACAGAGGATGGAAGAGAGTATTGTCAGAGAGAGTGCCAGATGAGGCCGCTGGGACTGAAGGCACTGGAGATGTGACTAACAAGGAACTGGTTTCTAAAAGCAGAGGCAAGCACGGTGATGTGAGTTGAGTAAAGCCTGTGGTGAGGGAGGCTTCGGGATCTGAATTTGCTAACAGGGGGAAATAAGGTGAAAATAAACAGTTGCAAAAAATCTACTCATAATTGGAACCTTGGTCTGGTCCCATTTAGTTTTCTGGCCATGAGTGTGGTCATGCCAAAAGTGACCCCCAAGTAGGCTCTGGTGTTTGAGCTCCATTTAAGGGGTATGTGAGTGAGAGGAACCACTGGACACATTCCAGTAACTCTGCTCTATGCTGCCCAGGATGCTAAGAAAAGTGACTCTTAGATACCCTGCTTCCCATTGCTGCCACCCTGTCCACGGAGGACAAGCCCAGAGCTCAATTTCCATGACACTGCTTTACTAACTGGGTCCTACTAAGGTCTCTTCCCTGGTGTCCAGGAGCTCACCTGAGTACGCCAGTCCTGTCCAGGTTACGTGGTGCTCTCTCGTCATTCCCACATGGGAACCTGCCCCACTCTGCCACAGGCTGTCCCTATTGTTTCCTCATATTCTGGAGGAAGGATCCTCTTGATCCCCATTCCACCGTTGTCCTATTGCAAACATACTTAAACACACTTCGCTGAGCTCTCAGGACATTCAGGATATGGGAAAAGTATTGAAAAGTATCCCCCAGCACTGACTTCTCTTCCCAATTTCCTTCTCTCTTGGTCCCCAGTTATTCCCATACACAGACTTCACCAGTCTGTGTATGCTCACATGCTGCTCACGTCATCAAAAATTGTTCACATGACATCGTTCCTTCCCAGGGGTGCATCTCCTGGGGTCCCAGGCCATTTCTTCTTCTGAAGTGTGTGACACATTCTCAGGGATATGTTTCACTCCCTGATGCTCTTCCCCTGTCATACGGCTTTGCACAATTCTCACCCCAGGGGGAGTATCTGGTCTGGGCCATGTTCTTGGTCACAAGAGCAGCCAATCTCAATGGGCCACTAGCCAAGCATCTGAGGCCTCAGGAGAATCTCTCAGACCCAGTCTTGGTATGGGTTTCTAAGGTAGAAATTGTCATGAGTACAAGAATTGAAATTGGCAAAAGAAAAAAAGGAAAAATGTTTATAAAGTCAAAAAGTTGGAGCTTCTACTTAACTGGGATGAGAAGTTGACCTGAGAAGACTTCTCTTTGAAAGGCAGTGCCAGGCTTTTGCCATCCCAGGTTTAGACCTCTTCTTCTCAGTATTGATTTGCTCTTTGGCAGAGGACACACAGTCTCACTCCTCCCTCAACTTTCTAAGTTTAAGCTAGAACCCTTTTCTCCTGGGAAGCTGCCCTTACGATTCACAGAGCTGCAGTCATTTCCACTCAAGAGGGCTATTTCGAATTCAGTTTCCAAAAATAATTAACAGTTCTGCTGTCTGATAAGACCATGTATATTACTTTTCTCTGTGTAAATTAAGGTGAACTCTTTGAAATAAGGAATTCATCCTTGAGTTATTGGAATTTCTTTGACTGGGCTGTGCTCGCACATCAGCCAGGGTGTTGGTTCCTAGGAGAACAGTGGTGAGCTGAAGAGATGCCCAGATGGGGTTAAATGTGGGAAATTTTATTAGAGGAACAGCCGTATGAGAGGTTGTGAAACTAAAATGGTATCTGCTTTGAGCCAGAATCTCCACTCAGAGGTTGGAGTCTATGTCCTCATTCAATGCCCAAAGTTTTCTCAATGCAGTCCCGTATTACATATATAGAGATGGCCCATATTTGGATAAAGCCCTGGTGACATAGTTGTCATGCTTTGGGCTTTGAACCATGAAGTGAGCATTTCGTACCGACTAGCTGCTCCTTGGAGAAAGACGAGGCTTTCTACTCCCCTGAAGAACGGCAGTCTGAGAATCCCACACGGGCACTTCTCCCCTGTCCAAGGGAATCGCTATAAGTCAGAATCACTTGATGACAGCTTGATTTTTAAAAATGTGTTTCCCATTCAAACTAGCATTTTTACACTGTCAAGATATACACTAAAAACTTGGGAAATTTCACAAAATATATCCATCTCTGTTCCAAGTGCTTGTGTTCTGATCAGAATCTAAGACACAGCTTTGTCAAAAACCTGGATGTCAGACCTTGCACTTTTTCACTCCACTGGCACTCAGCTTCCCGCGAGGTGCCTGCCTTATAGCAGATGGTCAGTGAATCCCTGGTGGATATAGGAATAAGAAACTGCTCCATGATGGCCCTTGCTAAGCCGGGCTCACCCTGCAGCTCTGTTTTATCTCCTGCTTTCTGTTATCTTGCACCTGCCGGACCAGGCTCTTGTTGACAGGTGCGCTTACACTGGTCTTCATTCACCTCACCTAGGTTTCCTGCCTGGATTTCCCCCCTGGGTTGCATGATCTCATTACTAGCTCTTTACCTCTTTTCCCCTGGGGGTGGGGGGTGAGATCTGTAATTGTCTTCCAAACAGGGTGCTGCTCTCACCGTATCTGGGGGCTTCCTTGAAGGGGAGCGTTCTCTCTGAGTACCTTCCCTGGGTGTCAGAATTTATCCTTGAAAGGTAGATCAAATAATTGGAAATTTCTCACCGAACTGAGTACCAGATTAGATGGGAAAGGGAAGGAGCTGTCTGGCTGATGTGGTTTTGGGAACTAAGAAGTATGTTCTTGAAGGATTACCGTGACCTTTCCTTTGAGGCTTGTAGACATGCACAATGTGATATCCAGAGTTAAAGCCAACGTGAATGTTTCATACTGCCAATATTCCTGATAGGCCTGATTGCAGAGGAAACCGGGCCCTCGGCTATGTGCTGTACCATGCTGGGTCACCCTTAGTCCCAGGATGGGGACTGTGTACTCAAGGCCAGGGCAGTCCCTGAGGATTCTGACTGTGGTCTCAGCCACGTTGGCTGGACCTGGGACTGCCTTGTAGCTTCCTGCAAACAACTTGGTCCTCATCTCCAAGAGGAATGATGATCAGGGTTAGGTGTAGTTGTTCCTGCAAGAATTTCACAGGTTCCAACCAAAGCTCCTGTGCTTAAGCTGCCAGGGCCAGCAGAGGGTGCCATTGTCAAATTTCAGGGTGAGACAGCCACACAGCCTCAAACTGTCCTTTCTGGGTCCTGTCTGCACTCACCTCACTCCTTCCAGACAGTTGGGAATCATGCAAAGGGGAGATTGGGTTCAGTATAACAAGCCTGAGAAGTAGAGACACCGGCAATGCCTCTGTCTCTGACAGGGGGATGTCTTTATTAGGAATCTTCTAGAGCACACACCAGAATCTCTTTTTCACCACTTCATGCATTGTCAGGGCAGCACAGGCCCAGGAATTTTCTGTCTTGGATGTGGAAAAGGTTAGTGAACACAGTTCACAGGAACACCACATCTCAGTGGGCCACTGCCCAAGCCTAAGAAGCCCTCTGACCTGCTTTTGTTATGAGTTTCTAAATTAGAAATTGTGATGAGTACAATAATTCTTTTCCCTAATGAAATGTTGTTTTTAAAATAATTTTATGAGGGCTCATACAACTCTTATCACAACCCATACATACATCCATTGTGTGCACAGCATATTTGTACACTTGTTGTCAACATCATTCTCAAAATATTTTCTTTCTACTTAAGCCCTTGATATTAGTTCCTTATATATTTCTCTCCCTCCCTGCTCTCCTTCCCTGCCCTCCCTCCCTCATGAACCCTTGATAATTTAAAAATTATTATTATTTTTTCATATTGTACACTGTCTCCCTTCATCCACTTCCCTGTTGTCTATACCCCAGGGAGGAGGTTATATGTAGATCCTTATCATCAGTTTCCCCTTTCTACTCCACCGTTCTACCCTTCTCATATCACCACTCTCACCACTGGTCCTGAAGGATCATCTCTCTTGGATTCCCCATGTCTCCAGTTCCTATCTGTATCAGTGTATATCCTTTGGTGTATAAGGTAGAACAAAATATTCTTTCATTGAGGAAGTACTTGAGTGGAGGTCCAATGTCCATCTGCTGCTTCTGTACTAACCCGATAAATATATGCGTTTAGATCTGTTTCCCCATGATCATATATAAGTATATTTACCTATGTACATGTCTGTATTTAGAACTCTATAAATGTTTTTTGCCTCCCAGTTCTTTCCTCTATTTCCTTTTACTTTTCTCTTGTTCCACTATCACGCTCAACCTTCATTTAAGTTTCAGTAATTTCTCTTTGTTACATTACTCTTGATAAATTCCTATCAGGCCTCTCACACCCACCTTGCCATTCATTTTGGATCACTTGTTGTTCCTTTACCCCTGAATTGGTCAACACCACCTCCTTTCTCCCATCTCCCCATCTCCCATATCCCCCCAGAACCATGAGTACCATTGTTTTCTCCTCCAGACTGTTCATCCAGCCTATCTTATCTAGATAGGCTTGCAGAGATAACAATATGTACAAAATCACAAGACACTGCAAGACAAAGTGACAAAAGAAGACAAAATGATGACGACAATAACAAAACCAATGTCCAGAAAAAATATACAGATACATAAAAAAATAAAAATAATAATAACAAAAGAAAAACCTGTAAATAGTTCAAGGTCTTCTCATTGACCTCCAGGAGTGTCTCATGGTTGAGTCTGATGAGGTACCACACCCTGGCCCAAAGTACATCCTTGGCTCTCCCTCGGGAACTTACTGCTCTGCTCTCCTGCTGCTGTACTGCGTGCCCTTAGTGTTTTGTCTTGGTATGGTGGGGTCAGACCAGGTGCACTCCTGACCCTGCTTCTTCAGTGTTGTCTCCTTAGGGCCTAGGGTGAGCAAATGATATCCTATTTCATATGGTTCTCTCTGTTATTTGACTGTTCAGAGTGGGGATATCATCCTTCAGGCTTGGTGGGCCAGGATGTGCTCCACTCGCTGTTCCTTCCCTTCATTTGCTCTTGTCAGACATGCCCCTCTCCCCGAAGCACAGACTCAGTGCTGTCCCACAAGGCACACTCCCCTGGGAGGAGGCGCGGCTGTCGAGGTAGTTGCGCTGTGACTGGGCTCTCTGGTCCCTTCACTGGTTCCAGGATGTGAAAGCAGTGTGATGGTGTGGAGTGGGAAGCCAATGATTCCTTTTTTAAAAAAGAAAGAAAAGAAAAGAAATTTTAGAAAGCAGAATAGTTGAATAATTGGAGGTTCTATATAACTGGGGTAAGTAGTTGACCTGATAATAGTTCTCACCTTTTGAAAGGAAAATGTCAGGTTTTTGCCTTCCTGAGTTTGCACCACCTCTTCCCAGAATCAATGTACCCTTTGATGAGGGATACTCAGCCTTTCTCCTCCCTCAACTTTCTAAGTTTAAGCTAGAACCCTTCTCTGCTGGGAAGCTGCCCTTACGATTCACAGAGCTGAAGTCATTTCAACTCAAGGGCTATTTCAAATTCAGTTTCCAAAAATAATTTCCAGTTCTGCTGTCTGATAAGATCATGTATATTACTTTTCTCTGGGTAAATTAAGGTGAACTCTTTGAAATAAGGAATTTCAACTCTGAGTTATTGGAATTTCTTTGACTGGGCTGCAATCACACATCAGCCAGCGTGTTGGCTCCTAGGAAAACAGTGGCGAGCTGAAGATATGCCCAGGTGGGGTTAAATGTGGCAAATTTTATTAGAGGAACAGCCGTGTGAGAGGTTGTGGAACTAAAATGGTATCTGCTTTGAGCCAGAATCTCCACTCAGAGGATGGAGTCTATGTCCTCATTCAATGCCCAAAGTTTGTCTACTGTCCCATATTGCACTGAGATGGCCCATATTTGGGTGGAGTCAAGGTAGGATAGTTGTCATACTTTGGGCTTGGAACCACAACGTGGACAGTTCAAACCTACGAGCTGCTCCTTGGAGAAAGACGAGGCTTTCTACTCCCCTGGGGAATGGCAGTCTGAGAAACCCACACGGGCAGTTCTACCCTGTCCAGGAGGGTTGCTTTCACTTACAATGGACTCCATGGCGATACTTTCTGTTATTTTTTAATTTGTCCCATATTAAAGCTAGTTTTTGATTTTTTAAAAAAGATCATTTTATTGAGGGCTTTTACAACTCTTACAATAATCCATAGATCAATCATATCAAGCATGTTTTTCCATAGTTGCTGTCATTATTTTCTATTTATTTACTTTCTCTTTGAATCCTTGATATTATTTCCTCTTTTAAATCTTTCTTCTTTTTATTTAGTTTTAAATATTTTATTCACTGAAAGTAGTAGTGTAATTTTGAAGAAGAAAATTAACTTAAAAATTGTAATAACTAATTATATTAAAAAATTGCAATAACTAACTATATGCAATTTTGAAGAAGAAAATTAACTTAAAAATTGTAATAACTAATTATATTAAAAATGGCAATAACTAACTATATGCAATTTTGAAGAAGAAAATTAACTTAAAAATTGTAATAACTAATTATATTAAAAATGGCAATAACTAACTATATGCAATTTTGAAGAAGAAAATTAACTTAAAAATTGTAATAACTAATTATAATTATATAATTATAAAAATTGTAATAACTAGCTATATTCTTATAGCTCTTACAACAATCCATACATCAATGAGATCAAGCAAATTTGTACATTTGTTGCCATCATCATTTCCAAAATATTTTCTTTTTACTTGAGCCCTGAGTATCAGCTCCTCTTTTTGCCCCCACCTCTGCCTCCCGTCCTCATAAACCTTTGATAATTTATAAATTATCTGTATTCTCCAATTTTATACTATCTTCCGTCTCCTTTCATTACTGTTTCTTTTGTTCCTCTCCCTGGGGTGGGGGTGGGGGCTCTGTGTCTATCACTGTGATTGGTTCCCGCCTTTCCCCTTTTCTCCCATCTTGCACCAACACTTTCTGGCTACTCTCATTATTGGTCCCAAGGGGTTTATCTGTTCTGTATTCTGTGTGCTGAGACCTCTTATCTGTAGCACTGTAGATGCTCAGGTCTAGCGGGATTTATAAAATAGAATTGGGGTCTCGATAGTTGTGGAGGGCGGAGGGGAGCATTAAAGAACTAGAAGAAGGTTGTGTGTTTCATCAG
>PVJH01036620.1:0-18662 GCA_004026705.1 Nesogale talazaci | reverse complement strand
TGTCTTTTTAGAATTCCATACTATCAACATTTTTCTCCAACACCACCATTCAAAGACATAGATTCTTCTTTGGCCTTTCTTATTCAGTGTTCAATCCTCACATGCATAATCGACAAGTGAAAATACCTTCTTTGGGCCAGGTGCACTTTAGACTCACCCTTGTTTGTCAATACTCCAAAGAGATCTTGAGCAAGATTTTCCCAATGTAATGTGTCTTTTGATATCGATGTCAGCTTCTATCATCATAAATTATGGATCTATTTAACACAAAATTCTTGGTACCTTCAACAATTTCTTCACATATCATGATATCCCTATGAGTCCCATATTGAGGATTTTGATCTTCTTTAAATTGAGTTGCAGGGCAGTTCTACTCTGCCATCTAGGATCTCGATGTCAAAATTCACTTGATAGAGGTTGAGGATTTTTTAATATGTATATCTAATCAGACATGACTTTATTGCAAAATTATTTCTGCAACTCATCCACAACTACCATAATAATCCATTAAGGAACTTTAATAAAGGCTTGAGTCAACAAACAGAAAAAAAATTGAGTTTTAATCCATGCTAAAGGTTACAATCCTTGATCTTAATTTGCAAATGCCTCAAGTCCCCCTCACTTTCAGCAAGCACTATTGTGTCATCTGTCTATTGCTGGCGGTTAATAACCCTTCCTTCAATCCTGATGCTGAATTCTTCCTCATATAAATCCCATTTCTAAGGTTATTTGCTCAGCATAAAAAGTAAACGATTGTGGTTAGAAGACACAAGTCTGAGACACATCTTTCCTGATTTTAAACCACGGTGTAAGTACTTGTTTTGATCCCCAAACCATCTTTTTCCATTAAATCATTTTAGTGGAGACTCATACAACTCTTATCACAATCCACACATAAATCCATTGTGTGAAGCACTTTGATACATTTGTTTCCCTCATCATTGTCAAAAGACTTGCTTTCTACTTGAGCCCTGGTATCCACTCTTCATTTTGTCCCTCTGTCCCTGCCCCCCATGAACCTTTGATTATTTATAAATTATTATTATTTTGTCATTTATTACACCATACAACATCTCCCTTCACCCACTTTTCTGCTTCAGGGAGGAGGTTATATTTAGATCCCTACAATCTGTTCTCTCTTTGTAATCCCCCTTCTCTCCACCATTGTATTTTGATTCATGTATAAGTCCTGTATGAGCACCGTGCATTGTTCCAAAATTCCTATTCCTCAAGGTTATTCATAGTCTGTTTATGATCTATGCAGTGGAATGGTTTGGCATAGTCAATGAAGCACAAGTAAACCTCTTTCTAGTATTCTCTACTTTCAGCCAAGATCCACCTGCCATCAGCAATGATATCCCTTGTTCCATGTCCTCTTCTGAATCCAGCAACTTCCTGTCAATGTATTGCTGCAACCAGTGTTGGATGATCTTCAAAAATATTTAATTGCATATGGTATCAATGACATTGTTCAACAATTTGATTATTCTGTAAGGTCAGAAGTCTTTGGTATAAGCACAAATATGGATCTCTTCTAGCCAATTGGCCAAGGTGCTGACTCCCAAATTTCATGGCATAAATGAGGAGCTGCTTCAAGTGTTTTTCAGCTTGTTTAAACATTTCAGTTGGGATTTCTCAGTTCCTAGAGCCTTGTTTTAAGCTAATGCTCTCAGTGCAGCTTGGACTTTGCCCTTGGTTTGGGTCATGACGAGTGGTAACTGACTTGCTCTCACCACACAACAAAATCAAGCTAACATTAAAGTAAAATTTTGCTGAGTATACTTGAAAACACTATTACAAAAACTGCTTTAGTGGTTTTTTTGGGCAGGCAGCTATCAGAAAATCATGTTTGATTATGAAAGTAATGTGAATCAAGTTAAGTATTGTTTATTATATATATATATATATGTCTTTACCAAAAATAAATAACATTAGAAAGATGATTCCCTGTGTTTTATTTTGTATGCAATGATTTTTAATGGTGTGAGTCATAAAAAATAATGATGGACAATTGGAATGAGACTCTGGAACACTTAGTTGTGCCCATGTATAACTTTTTCACAGGCCAAGAGGCAGTCTTCCCAATAGATCATGAGAATAATGTGTGGCTTAAAATCAAGAAAGTTGTGTGTCATTACTTTCTTCATTCGCCCTATATGTTTAATTTCAGAAGGTGGACAATAACACTGGGTCCACAATTTGCCAGAGACCTGCCTCATGTCTACTTTACAGATGTCACAACTTGATTGGTGACAGTGAATAGGACTTGGGACACTTCCTGGTGAACATTGATGAGGATGGGATCCTGTGTAAAGTAGACTTCAACATAAAGGAAATAGTCTCCACAACTGGACTAATGGTCAGATGACAAAAGATGAAAAAAATTACTGATTGTAAAATATTTTATTATGAATGGACCTGTAATCAGCTTCTTGGATGCAGCAGTAAAGACTGAAATTGCATGGGGAACATTTGCCAGCAATACTTCTTTAAATTGTGTAAAAAAAAAAATCCCAAAAATCAACTTGGGAAATTTTGAGGACAAAGGTTGCCTGCTGCAATCCATTATATCTTCAATGGCCTCAGATGTGAAAACTAGACCATGAAAAGGATCATCAAATAAGAATTACTTCTTTTATTGAAGAGTATAGAATATACCATGCACTATAAAAATGGAAGGGAAAAATACTTTCTTGGGGAAAGTACAGTCAGAAGGATGGGAAGATGTAATCTCACACAGATTAGACCCATCACCAGGTAGGATGAGGTCCTGGGGAAAAGCCTTGGGTTTGTTTAAATTGAGTGACACCAGAGAAGAGGGAAATACACCGCAAGAGAGTCTGACACTGTGGCCACAGGAATGAGTTCCAATGTAACCATGATTGTAAGGGGGAAACCAGGCTGGACATTGCTTGTTGCTGATGTGGATGTGTCCCTGCAGGAATTAGCACCATACATAAATGTGCTCTAAAACCGGAGGTCCCTGAAAAGACTCAAACTAATACCAAGCCTACAGCACTGAATGGAAGGGCTTATTTGGCAATCAGAGACTGTGAATCTTTCAGGGAGCACAAAGTCTCCTCTTTCTCCCACAGAATGGTGGAAGGTTGCTGAACTTCGACTTAATCTCAATATATACATCATCAAAGCTCCTTATGCTCTACAAAAAATGGGAATGAAAGTAATATGGGCAACCAGTGGGTATGTTTTTTGTAAAGAAGACTTTACTATGAATTTTTAAAAATCATTTTATTGGGCGCTACTACAACTTTTATCACAAACCATTGTTTATCACAAACACATTTGTTCATTTGTTGCCAGTAACAGTGTCAAAACATTTGCTTTCATCTTGAGTCGTTGGTATCAGCTCCTCATTTCCCCCTCCCTGCCCACCTTCTCTCTGACGAACCCTTGATAATTTATAAATCAGTATTATTTTGTCATGCCTTACACTGTCTGACAGTTCCCTTCACCCACTTTTTTTTGTCAGTCCCCCAGGGAGGAGGTTATATGTAAATCTTTATAATCAGTTCACCCTTTCTACTCCATCTTCCCTCCATCCTCTCAGCATCCCCACTCACCCTACTTTTCTTGAGGGATTCAGCTGTCCTGGCTTAGCTGTGTTTCCAGTTCCAATTTGTACCAGTGTATGTTTCCTGGTCTAGCTGAATTTGTAAAGTAGAATTGATGATAGTGGGGAGGAGGAAACATTAAAGAACCAGAGGAAAGTTGTATGTCTCATCGTTGCTGCATTGCACCCTGACTAACTTGTCTATTCCTGGTGATCCTTCTGCAAGGCGATGTCCAGTTGCCTAGTGATGAGCTTTGCGTCCCCACTCCTCACTATCCCTCATTCACAATGTTATGATTTCTTTGTGAGTCTGTGATGCCTGATACCTGAGCCCATCGATTCCCAGTTATCACACAGGCTGTTGTGCCTCTTTCTTGTGGGCTTTGTTGCTTCTCAACTAGATGGCCAGTTGTTTATCTTCAAACCTTTAAGACTTCACATGCTATCTGTTTTGAAATCTTGGAATGATTAGTTTTCTCCACCATATTTGTTTTTGTTACAACTTTGTCGACAGCAACTTTGTTTGGAGGTGAGCATCATGGAATGTCATTTTTTTTGAATTTTTGTGTGTTTTTTTTACCCTATACCTAACCCTAATACTAGCCCTAACCCTAACCCATAATGCAAGTTTAATAGAACAAAATGTTCTGGGGTTTTTATTGTTGCTTTTGTCATTGAACTTTTTGTTGTTTTGTTTGCTTTTGCTGTTTTTTTTTCTCTGCCTTATTTTTGGGCATATCATTATTCTGTGACTCTACTAGATAAGATAGGTGGCATAAGCACTCTGGAGGAGAAAACAAGGGAATGAACACTCCGTGGTCACATGAGAGAGGGGAAGGCAGGGAAAAGGAAGTGGGTGTTAACAAACAGGGACAAGGGAACAAGAAGCAATGTGAAATTGGTGGCAAGGAGGGTGTACAAAGCCTGGGAGGAGTTGACAAGGCTACCGCAAAATTACTGAAACCCAAATGAAGGCTGGGCATGATAGTGGGAGAAGAGGAAAGTCAAAAGAAATGGAGGAAATAACTAGGAAGCCAGGGGCATTTATAGAGTTCTTAATCCAGGCATGTACATATGTAAATATATTTTATATGATGATGGGGAAATAGATCTATGTGCATATATTTATAGGTTTAACATTAAGGTACAGTTGGGTATTGAGCCTCCAGTGAAGTACTAACTCTGAATTCTCTTCCTTGCTTGCTTTTGACTCACACTGCTGTGTGAACATACATTAGCCGAAGAAGAAAATATTTTATGAGATAAAATATCAACAAAATGGGCAAGATTCTGGCCCCTAGAAATGCTACATGGGAAAAAGTTACCAACCAAACTCCGCAAAAACTAAACCAGATATCATGAAGTTGATGCTCACTCACCATGATCCTTGAGGACAGTGTAGATGTGCCCCATGAATTTCTGAGACTATAACTGTTTATAAGAGTAGAAATCTCTGTCGTTCTCCCTCAGAGGTTTTGTGATTCAAGACTGATGACGGTGCAGTTCGCAGCCCAGTGATTAGCCACCAGTCCTCCTGCAAAGCATCCACATATCTACTGAAAAAATAGTTCCATAGTTCTATGCAATATTATATGTTTCTATTAACTGAATAGCTCTCCATCAGACAGCCTGTACTCTACTGAATACGGTTTCTGGTCTCAGAATCATAACATCATCTAATAAATTATATTCCACTTTATTTTGTTCTTTCTTTCTAAGTCTGGAGAAAGGGAGAGATAACTATAGTTATCCAGAAAATCTTGACTTACCAAAAGTCCACTACCTCCTATCAGCAGCTTTTGATATGCTATGCTCAACAATATACCACTTTCAATGACACCTGCTCTTGCTGTTACTTTTTAGAGAGAATAAGCCAATGGTTGTCATTTTATTAATCTAAAGAATATAGTAAAATGTGATTGTGTAGGGAAACAGTCATAATATAGAATATTGGGGAAGAAGATTTTATTGAGAGTCACACTGTTAGAGTTCAATTGTGAGATTGTTTGTTGAATAATTATGAAAAATATATTTAGCTTGTGTCTACCCTATCTTTATCATTTTTCACACTCAACTATATACTCATTTATTGAGACACTGTTCTAAGTTCTGGGTGTACAGCAAAAAAAACAGGCAAGTGTCTTCACAGAACTTACATGAAAATGGGGGAAAACAGACAAGGAAAATAAATAAAAGACTATATGGAGATAATTTATTCGGCTTCCCAAAGAGTAAATTCATCTATTCTGAAGGAATTACAGCCAGCATGCTCCTTGGAAAGGAGCATGGTACACTCTCATCTAATGTACTTTGAACATTTTATCAGGAGAAACCAGTCCCTGGAGATGGATATTAAACTGGACAAAGAAGAGGAGAAGCAAAAAAGAGGAAAACCTTGAAACGGGTATACTAACAACAAGAGCTGCAACCCTCGACTCAACTATAACAGCAATGATTAGAGAAACACGGGACCAATGTGTTTCTTTTTGTTGCACATGGGATAGTTATGAGCTTAAACCGACTTGATGGCACTTAAAAACAATCTAGGAGGTGGAACTTCTGTGTGCCTCAAGCAGTTAAGATAAATACTTGATATTTAAATATGTGCAGAGTCCTTCAGATATCATATGGAGGTCTACTTAGAAAAATTAGGCAGGGGAGGTACTAATTTTTTTATTTTGGCATAAATGGTTTATTTTAAGATATATTCTTTTATAATTTATGCATTCAATCCCTTCAGTGCTTTCTTCTCTCTTCCACATTATTACTTAAAACATTGCAAAATCATTCTTTAAATCATTGCATTGGGGGCTCATACATCATTCTTCACAATACATAAACACATATATTGTGCCATGTTTCTTCGCATGCCTGCTGCTGTCATCTTTCTCAAAACATCAACTTTTCCTCTTGAACCCTTGACATCAGCTTCTCATTTTTTCCCCTCCTTCCTTGCTCCCTACTCCTCCACTATCCCTAGTACTTTATAAATTTTTATTGCTTGTCAGAACTTATACTGCCTGATGTCTCTCCTCACCCTCTCCACCAATGTCTGTCCCCCTGGTAGGAGATTATGTGTAGATCCTTAAACACAGGTCTACTGTGAAATAGCTTACACCATCAAGTATCAGAATGAACTTGATATCAACTGCTTTATTTCTCTTTACCTGAGTGCTGGTCTGTGAATATGAGTGATGGCCACTACACTAATTTTCTATTCATCATTTCTTTGGAAGGAAAACAAATTGGAATATTTTCACATTTTGCCAGGCTATATTGATACATTCCAGTTTTATTTTTTAAAGTCGTTGTTCAATTTAGCTTACACAGTACATAGATTTTCTTGTGTAGCTCCACAAACAAGATTATTGTTTTTCAAAACATCATAACACACAATTTATTAAACATGGGGAATTAACAAATACAGATAGTCCAACTCACAATGCCCTAGACTCAAAGCTCATTGCCATCAAGTCAGTTCCCACTCATAGTGACTCTATCAGACAGGGTAGAACTGCCCCCGGGGGATGGTGGTTAAGGATGATAGTCTTCACTGAAGGAGAAAGCCTTGTCTACTCCCATGAATAGACGGGAGGCTGTGAATTGTGGACCTTGTAGTTAGTGGTCAAGCGCATAAGCACTACATAATAGGATTCTTTTTCATAAGCCCTCGGTTTATCAAATCCTTCCTTATTGAATAATATCAAATACATACTTTCCATCCATCTACACTATATTAAAGGAGAACTGATGATGTTGTGGTGTTGGTATTCAAATGAAAGCTGAAATATAAGCATTTCAAACAAATAAATTGCTCCATAAGAGAAAAGTGAGGCTAACACATCCAAAAAGATTTTTGAGTCAGAGTTGATGGATATTTGAAGGTATACAGCAATAGAAAGATTCTAGGACATCATGAATTTATTTTTATCTTAAGCATTACTCGTGATTAGTGTTATCCACTAAAACATTGAAACTATTGGCATTCTTTGCCAATTCAGACCAGTAGGCTCTATCAAAATAAATTAATTGATGGAAGAGAGTCAAACCTTTAATACCATAAAATGGGAATAAAAACAAGATATAGTAGACATTATCTTTATGTACATAATATACTAACGATAATGTTCTATAATTTGAACATTCTGCTGGGTGGCCTTTCTTTAGAATGCATGTAAATATGGATCACTTCCAATCACTCAGCACAGCAGTCGTCTTCTAAATTTCCTGGCAGACATGAGGGAAGGCTTCTAGTACTTTATCCACTTGTTGAAGCATTTCAATTGGTACTTCATCAATTCCTTGCACCTTGTTTTTGGCTAACACATCCAGAGTGAATTTCTTCATTAAGTACCATTACTTTTTGCCCATGTGTTACCTCTTGAAATGGTGGAATGGTGACTAATTCTTTTGGTAAAGTTATTTTGTGTATTCTTTCCATTCCCTTTGAATGATTTCAATGAAATCAATTTTTTTTTACACAGAGAAATTTTCAGTATTGTTACTTGAGACTTGATCACCCCCTCCTAGTTCTTTCAGATTGAGATATATTTAGTATGTTTCTCCTATTGTTTGCTTTTTAGCTGTGAGTTTTTGTACATTTTGTCATAATTTCTTTCTTTGTCTTCTCAGATTTTCCTTTGAAATATTTGCTCAGTTTTGTCTTCATTATTTCTTTCATAGCTACGATATAAGTATCAACAAATTAGTCTTTTCTGTCCTGCACTTTGATTTATCTTTCTTTCCTGTCTTTTTCCTGACCATTTGCTTTCTGTGTGAGTGATGTTCTCCTATAAATCATCAAGTCTCCTCTCATTAGTGCTCCTGAATAAGATCTGTACTTTCTATATTATATAAATTCACGTAACACATAATGAGGGTTGTATTTAGGTTTCCTGGACTTGTTGACATTTTATTCAGCTTTTTCCTGAACTTACGTGTGGAACACTGACGGTCTGTTCCATAGTCAATCCCTTGCCTGCTCTCAGCTTCTCATATTGAGCTTACCCATCGTCTTCTCCCACAAAAGCAGAAAATTTAATTTCTGTATATTCTACCTGGTCATTTCCATTTGCTACTGAAAAATATATTTTTAATGAACATGGAATTGGTCTTTTGAAATCCTATCATGAGATCTCTAGCTCCAATTTTATCACCAAGACCATATTTTTCAACTACTGTTCCTTCATCTATATTTTCAATTTTTGCATTCTAATCTCCAATAGTGATAAATGTGTCTTTATCTTATGTTTAATTGAATTTCAATTAGACATTTCAGTGGAATTCTTCAGCTTTTCCACACCAGTTTTAGTGGTTGGTGCATAAATTTGAATAATAATTGTATTGTTTGTCTCTCCTTGAATGATCTCACACCCATTGAGTTGATGCCAACTCATAGTGCCCTTACAGGATAGGGTAGAAATGACCCAGTGGGCTTCTGAGGTTGTCCGCCTTTACAGTCTTTTTCCTGTGGTCCTGCTGGTAACGGCTTTGCAGTGAGAAGCACAATGATAACCACTACACCACCAGGCTTCCTTTGCTTACATGCACATGGATATAATCTTATCACAGACCTCAATTATTACAAAATAGATCATGAAATGTCATGTTTAATGATGAATGCAATGACATTCTCCTTGGTTGTGTCATTCCTATCATTGTAACCATATAATGATCTGATTCAAGACAGCCAACATCAAGCCAATTCAGCCTGCCAGCATGTTGGATATTTACATTTGTGAATTCTATTTCATTTTCCTTACTTCCAATATTCCTCTATTCACATTATATTCCACGCTCTAATTATTAAAAGTTATTTTTTTTATTTTGAATCATGCTCCATCAACAGATGAGGGTCCTACATGCTATACTGAAATATACATAACTCCATTCAGATCATTTTGGTCAACTTTATTTTGTGAAAGCAGTTCTTCCATAGTTAAATTTTGAGGGCTTTCTTATCTGATGGACTCATGTTCTGGCACTATCTCTGACAATTTTCTGCTTGCATTCATTAGGTTTTCATATCTGATGTTGTTTCATCATATACATAAGTTTTTCAGAAAATAATTTTGAAGAAGTTGACAATGATCCCTTCTTTAGAGTCTGTTCTTAGTCTGGAAACATTGCTGAAATCTGCTTACTTTGGATGGATGAGCCTATTGGCATTTGAAATACCAGTGACATACCTTTCACACTCACAGCAACACGCCAGCCACTACAGTATGACAAATTGACAGATTAGACTAAATAATAATGGCACTATAGGTCAGAGAAGAATTTCCCCACTGGGAATCTGAAGGGGTAAATATTTTGAGAAACAGATCTAATAGTTTTTCTTCCACTGAGCAATTCACCTTTTTATTTTCAGCTGAGCACTTTAAACACAAGAGCTCCCTTAATGTTGACCAAAAATAAATATGTCGATGACCAATATTATTATTATAAGGAGCTATTAACAAAAAGTTTGGTGATAATTTTTTGTTACTTCTTCATTCCATTGTTCCATCAATGTTTTAACGCTTTTGCAGTAATTGTTGCTTGCTTCTTCCCTGCTTCAGGCTTAAGCTTCAACTTGATAGAGAGATATAATTTATTATTCATAGTTAAAAATGGGATTTAAAGTAATAGTCACTTATTTATTAAGAGTCAAGTCCCCAAAACAAAAAAAGCAACAACAACAAAAAAAGTCAAGGCCCAGAAAGTTTTGCAGATCTAGAATCTAGTCTTCAAAAAATTTAACTCTAAAACAAGAACTCTTAACTAAAGTGGATCTTTCTTCTCTGTACTGTACATAGACTGACTACTGAAATATGTTATTGTGCCTTAAGTTGTACATATAATCCATAATTAAATTGAATGTAGGTGGATATGCCAGAATTGACTAGAATATAATCTAAAAATTATCATACTTTATTGCATTTTACACATAAACAGTATTAAAAATCATACATTTTGAAAACAAAACTTAACTCATATTACAGGGTCTACAAATACAATATGAATATCTAAAAAGACAAAAGAGTACTAAAGTGAGAAAACATTGTTGAAAATGTCATCATTCCGGTTGAGCCCCGGTGGCATAGTGGTTGTGCGCGGGACTGCGGCCCACTGGGACGGAGGTTCAATTCCCGCTCACGGGAGCAAAGGCTGAGCCTCCTAATCCCACCACCAGGGCAGTGATGCCTAAAAAAAAAAAAAACTAAAAAAAAACTAAAAACTAAAAAAAACTAAAAAACTAAAAAAAAAATGTCATCATTCCATGCAGTTAATAATATCTAAGAAATACTCACCATTGTATGTAGTTTCACACATAGATATATAGCATTTTGCATATAACATGTAAATTAAAAATAAAGATTCAAAATAGATTTAGGATGCTTTCGGAGCAAAACTCTAAATGAAAAATCTGTAAGGAACAAGGAAACTGAGGGATTAAATACTTATGTCACTGTCATCTTAAATGTCCGATGCTCTCTCTCTCTCTTCTGCATGAGTCTAGTGACAGCATTTTTCACTTCTTTGTTCCTCAGACTGTAAATGAGCCAGTTCAGCATGGGGATCACAATAGTGTAAAACACAGAGGCCACTTGGTCCTTTTCCAAGGAGTAGGAGCTCCGTGGCTTTAAATAAGTGAAAATCATGGCACCACAGAAAACGGTGACTCCCAGCAGGTGGGAGGCACAGGTAGAGAAGGTTTTCTGCTTCCCTGATGTGGAATTGATTTTCAGGATGGTGGAGAGAATGGATGCATAAGAAGCAGAGATTGTGATAAGAGAAACCACTAAGGTAGGGCCAGCAAAAATGAAGATCATGATTTAAATACCAAGTGTGTCCATGCAGGACAGGGCTAAAATAGGGCTGGTGTCACAGAAAAAGTGATGCACGACATTGGAGTCACAGAAATGCCAAGTGTTCATGCAAAGCACATTGATAAGGGACGCACTAGAGGGCATCAAATAAGAGGCAATGAGGAGGGAGCAGCAGAGTGATGGGGATATAATGACTGCGTATTGTAGAGGTTTGCAGATCGCTACATAGTGATCATAGGCCATTGAAGCAAGAAGAAGACATTCTGTGCCACCAAAGAAGACTAAAAAGTACATTTGAACAAAACAACCTACAGATGAAATATGCTTTGTGGAAGTCATTAGATTTTCTAAGGTCTTAGAGGTGATGGATGACTCATAAGTAGCTGAGATCAATGAATAAGAGGTGACTGAGGAAGAAATACATGGGCGTGTGCAGCTGGAGGTCCAGGCAGATGATGAGGATCATCCCTGCATTCCCCAGCACAGTCACCAGGTAGATCAGGAAAAACAGGTGAAAGAGGACCAGACTCTTCAGAGTCCATCACTCCCACAAAGGTGAAGACAGGCACATTGGTGTTGTTCCTTCACCAATCCTGTGTGACTTCCAAGAATTATAGAAGAAAGTTGATATTCACCATTGGTCACTTAATTCGGATTTTGTTTTATAATTGATTTACAAAAATAGTGGATCAGACAGAACCAAGTCTAATTTCATTGCTACTTTTCAATTAATATAAATGGTATTGGATACTGTAAAACTAAAAGGAGCAACTATTGTTCAATTAGAATGAAACTGTCAATGCCTCCAATGCTTCACTTTATTAGCATCTTTAATCCCCAGGAAATACCTTAAGAGAGCTTCACTGTCATGTACATTTTGAGATAATACATTGGGATAGTAGTTTAATCTATTTTTTCAATTTCACAGCTAAAAAGTGTTTATTAAATGATTCCCCCACGTGAGAATTATTACTAATCTTCCTTATCATACTATATTCTTTGTTGTCATTAAATTCAACATCCAGAGGCAAAGTATATGTGGGCAGTAGACAATGACAGAAATGCATCCCTTCCTGTCTTTTGTTTTTGGTGTTATTTATTATTGATAGCATTTTTACACTTGCCTCCTAATTATAAGGTCAGAAGTTTGAAACTCCCATTCACCCTTGGGGAGAAAGGCTAGGTTTTCTCTTCCTGCAAAGTCTAAGAGCCCCACAAGAACAGTTCATTCAGGATCGATAGGACTGTAATGAGTGGGCATCAACTGACAAATTACATACATCAAACATTAAGGTGTTTATTGAAATGTGCATTACAAAATATGTATGTGAAATACAGAATATATATTTCAATCAGTTTCAATTTCAAGAAATTTTGCTTCCTTAAGTTGTTATTCAAAATCAAATTCCTTGTATATCTGATTTATTATATATATATTTTAAACATGAGTATTGTTTATATACTTTTAATTCCATCAACGCTATATATCTGTCTGCACAAATTCTGGTTTTACTGAGGGCAAGGTCTACAATTATATGCATATACATACATAGATACATGTACACATATATATATGGCAAGATAGGAAGAAAACACATGCACACACGTTTTTACATTTTCTCAGTATTATCAGCTCTGACTTTAACCAAATGAAAATGTATTGACATCAGCTGACTCAGACCTGGCCTGACTCCCAAGGATCATTTGCCAGCGGAGCAGCTGGTGAGCTCCAGCTCCTGATACTGGGGCTAGCAGCTGAGCACTCAATCACGGAGGCAGCCTACTCTCTTTGATCTGACCAAACATCCTCTACTTATGAGACTTGCCATGAGCCAAAGAAAGAAGACAATTGTTCTTCTTACATGATCAATCTAGAGTTTGACCGAGGTTAAATATTTTGTCCAAATAAAGTCCCTAAAGCAATTAAAGAGATAAACTGTTCTGTAATAGAATAATATTTTCCTTTCAGATGCATTAATTCGGAGTTTTGTACATGCATTTTTTTCATGAGACAGAATAAATCAATTTTCAAATATTACTTGGTTGCTAATCAAATGTGAAGTACAACTCTAAGTTATATTTCTAAAGAATACTTGGGAGCTATTATGAATGTAAGTAGAGCAGAGTGACCCTAACTTATCTCTCTAACACATCCAGTGCATCTTATATATTAGGCAATACCACATTTGGTCCTCCTAGGGGACTAATTTCTTTGGGAGGATGGTTGGCAGATTTCCAAGAATAAGTGTTTAAGGATAAATGGATTTGAGTTAGGCTTGTAACAGAAAATTATCTGCTCCCTTAATGGGTCCATAACATGGGGCATCATGGTTTTTGTCTCACTTTGTGATAACCTATACTTTTTATTAGAATGCCACAGAAACCCTTTATAGAGAAATACTAATTTGATTTGTAACTCAAAGACCAAGTAGTTAAGTATGATAATACTTACTTATACGGAGTTATTTCTGTGTTTTGAAGTTCAGTACTATCATTGGAATAAAACATGAAAGCTAAAATTAAAGAAAGTAAAGATTAATAAGAAATGCTAGTATTTTGATGCATTTTCTTCCAGGTATACTATTCTGTTTGCATAAAATGGCTATAATGTCTATGCTGTGTCTTCTCCTGATTTTAAGTCTTCATATGCATCTTGTCTTAAGTTAGATCAGCATTTGATAAACCATACAACCCCAGGTAGCTAGCTAAATCACCACCAGGAGTATTCACCAGCAGATGGATTGTCACTGTGAGAAATCACAAGGGAAGAATAATGTTAGATTTATATTCAATTAATCAGTAAAAATCAAAACCAAAGTCATAGCCAAATTTTGAGTTAGAGTCAGCTACGTGGCAATCTGCTTGGGAGATACACAACTTATACATTAGATGGCCACTCATTATATTTTAAGTGTCAAACCCTGCAGTTTCTCTAAGGATTGGTCTCTCCTGACAACATGTCCCACATATTTAATACAGTCTCACTATCCTAGCCTCTAAGGAGCGTCGTGGCTGTTTTTTTTTTCTCAAACAGATTGATTGTCTTTGTAGCATTCCATGGCACTTTTGGTATTTTTCTCCATCATCACAATCCGTAGACATGGATTCTTCTTTGGCTTCTTTATTCAATGTCCAGTCTTTACATACATACTATAGGACATTGAAATACATGGCTTGTTTCAAGGTCCCCTCAGTCCTCCAAGTAGCACCTTGTTTGCCGGTACACTGAAGTCTTGAGCAGAAGATTTCCTCGTGTCTTTGAATCATTTAACTGCTGCTTCCAGGGGCATCCTTTGTGGAACCTTGATAAAATTCTTGACAATGGCAACCTTTTCTCCATTATTATGCTGTTGCTGTGTGTGCAGTTATGAGGACTTTTAGCTCCACATGGAGTTATAATCCATACTGTAGGCTTCAATCCTTAATTTCACTCGCTAGTGCTTCAAAACTCATCAGTTTTAGCAAGTAAGGTTATAACATTTTCATAATGCAGAGTGTGCATAATTCTTCTTCCAATCCAGATCCCACACTGCTCTTTATGTAATCAGCTTCTCTGAGGTTTTATTCAGCATATTAATCAAATAAGTATGATGAGAGTATAAAACCTTGATGCACATTTTTCCTGATTTTAAATCATGCAGTGTTTTCTTGTTCTCTTTGCACAGCTCATCTTTCTCACTTGGTGAAAGTGAGGACATTAGACCTTAACGTAATTGATGAAGATGAAGAATTACAATCTATAGTATGTATTACATCTCAATATAAAGAAAACCATCACAACAACAAATGAAACAAAAAGTCTAAACAAGGTTTTGAGTATCAGAAACAGAGGTACAATTCTACTGTGTTCTACAGGGTCCGTATAAGTTTGAGTCATCTAATTGACATTCAGTTGGGCTCATGAAACAAATATGACAAAGTGGAAAGGAGAAATATATAATTGTATAATTATAATTTGAGAATTTAACACTTCTCGGTCAGTAACTGACAACAATTAGCTACGGTCTAAAAGAAAGGTGGTATAGAATAAATAGTAACTTTAGAAAGCAAAATGATTCCAATAAATATGCTCTGCCTTGGCAAACAGAAACTAAACAATAAACTGAGCCAACAAAATCAAATGTAACAAAAAGATAAGAACAGGTATAATTGAAGAAGAAGCAATAGGGAAAAAAGTGAAAACTCCAAAATCAAGCTCAATTCAATCAATTCCAGTCCACTTCTTCTTCTTCTTTTTTTTTACATCACTGCCCTAGTGGGAGTAGGAAGCCCAGCCTTGCTTCTGGAGAGCTGTTGCTGGATTTGAACCATCAACCCTGTGGGCCACAGCCCCACGCACAACCATGGGGTCACCAGGGCTCAGTTGATTCCAGTTCACTTCATAGAGATCAAATAGAGCTAAGCAGAATTGCGTCTGTGGGTCCGAAAGTGGCATATTTTTTTGGTGCTATTCTGTGTTATTCAGTTATTTACACATTATTCAGTGTTATTGAGTCAGTTCCGGATTCTATCAACTTTTTGTATGACAGAATAAAGCAATTTCCAGTTCTAAGCCATCTTCCCATCTGCTTTTATGTTTGAGCTCAGTGTTGTAGTCACTGTGTCCATTGTTTCTGTTGAGGGCCTCCGTCTTTACTAGCTGTGCCTTTACTTTACCCAGTATGATGCCTTTCTCTGTGGACATGTCTCTCCTTATACCATCTCTGATTTATGTGAGAGGAGGTCTCACCATCCTTAATAACCATTCTGGCTGAACTTCTTGTTCTTTTGGAAATCTATGGCGCAATGTTTCCTCCATTTATCATGGTGTGACCTGGTTCAGCTGCGATGACTTTGGATTTCTATACTTGGAGGCACTATCCACACTGAAGGCTGAAACTACTGATCCTCATCAGCAAGTGTTTCATGTTTTCCTCACTTTCAGCAGGCAAGATTGTGTCATCTGCATGTCAAAGATTGTAACCAAGTCTTTATTCAATCCTGATATCTTATTCTTCTTCATATAAATCAACTTCTTGACTATGTGCTCATAATAAAGAAGGAACCATGATGACACAGCCCTGACACACCTGTCTCTTTATTTCCAACCACTCAGAGTGCCCTCCTTCATTTCACTCAGCTAACACTTCCACAGGTTCTAAAAGAGCATAATTAAGGGTCCTGGGATTTTTATTCTTGTGAAGGGTAGTGATTTTCAAGGTTATTCATATTTTCTTATGATTCTCACAATAGAATATATTCATATAACCAATAAAAATCTTTGGGTAACCCTGCTTCTTTTTGAAAGACCAATGACATAGTGCACATATCACAGAACCACACGAGTTCCACAGTGTAACAACCTGACCCGAGTTGTGGTGCATCCATTTATTGGAATAGAAATTCTCCTTGCTCTTCAGTGAAACAGCTACTGCTTTGAGTGGCTCACCTTCCTGTTAGCATCCAAACTCACAATCCAGTGTCTTACACTAGATTTTTTAGATGAACCAATTGAGGGACACTTCTGCAAAACTGTGAATATGAAAACAGAGTGTATATAACAGTTACAGAGGGGATTGGTCAATTTCCATTACACTACCATAGGGTCCTACTACATGGACCACCCACCTTTGAAGCAGCAGCAGCAGCAGCAGAGAGAGAGAAAACTCAGGACCTCAGGAAGAAGCACATGTTTTGTTCTCTGAGTGAATTCCAAAGGCGGCAGAGATGGTGACACTTAGCTTATGGGACAGACCATGAGGACTATTGCCTAGACTATGGAATTGTGAGACAGAGTGACAGGCCAGCCTTCTGGTGCAGGGAAGCGCAGTTCAAATGACCACACGGCTGAGAGTCTGAGGATTAGAGATTTTCATGCTGACTGAGGATAAGTGCTGCTGTGAACCAAAGATGGTACCCTTCGTGATGACTGATCTTGACTTGTGGTAGCCCATTACCTTTCTAGTAAAGCTCCGTGATTGTTAGAGTTGTCTTAGAGTTCCATGTGGCCATTGCTCTGGATGATCAAATGCGGTATAGCAGTAGGGTACCAGGGAAGAATGGCTGGTGTTAGAATAGGGCAAAAAAGACGGAAACATGGAGGCATGTCTGAGCCCTGCCTTGTGCAGTTGAGAAGTCAGAGGAGTTCAAACATGGTCCCACATGCCATGTACTGTGATTGTGATTTGCCTGTGGCACAACTTTGTTTGCTGATAACTAAGGTGACATGAAGCATTTACTACTGAATGTCAAGAATCACAATTTTCACTATGGATTTCACATTAATGTATAAAGAAAGCAAAACAGCCACATAAACACACACTGCCATTTAGCCAATTTGGACTGAAGAACTGTGGACTAGACTTGAAAGTCTCATTTTTTTCCCTCAGGCTCATCAAATTATGAAACAATTTTCTCTAATGATTTTACTGTTTTATGATCTAAAACAGCAATGCATTAGGTTCTCAGTTTCATCCACCACTTACTAATATTTTCATTGCATGCTTTTGAACATTGGCATTTTAAATGGAGTGCATTGATATTTTATGAAACCACCACTATTTCACTAGAGAAAGATGAGGAAATATGCCTCCATCAAAATCTGCAGCCATGAGAACTCTAAATCAGGATCCCTAGTGACATGGTGGTCACACAGGGTTGCTGACCCCAAGTTAAGCACTTCAAAGCTACCAGCGGCTTCCCAGCCAACAAGTCTTTCTGTATCCATATAAAGTTTCAGTCTCCAAAATTGACAGAGGCAGTTCTGCCCTGCCCTGAAGGGTCACTATGAGAAAGAACGAGCTCCATGGCACTAAATGAGCGGTGATCAAAATTGACTCTAAGATAGTTGATATTGGGTTATACCCATTTTTAAAAGAAATGTAAACAATTTTCATTACCAAAATAAGGTGAATGGATTTAAGGGAATCTAATTCATTAACCCAAACATTTAGACTTAACTGCTATCAGAGAAAGAACTGCCCTGGAATGTTAAATTTCCTTTTCAGTCTTATGCCATATATTTTCCCATTAAAAGATCACCGTTCCAAGGACAAAGATCAGTCATTTAGATCTTTTATCAAGCTGTTCATTATTCCAGAACGATTCTCTTGCTTACTCCAGGGATAAAAATTCCTGTTACTTTTCTGTTCCATAGAGTGTCAGTATGTTTTCTCCTTGGGGAAATTCCCTGCAGCTGAAAGAAGACATTAAAAGCTGGAATACCAGCCCAAACACGTAAGATTTAGACAAACCTTTACTGAATGAGCAGGTCCTTTCTCCAGGTAAGGCTAAATGTTTTT